>MKEJ01028052.1:0-19139 GCA_001753735.1 Embelia ribes
TCCATCCTGTTAGACTCTATCCACTGTGAATCCGTCAAATCCATCACCAAGAAACTATGCGACACCATCTCCGAGCTCGCTTCTTCCATCCTCCCCATCGGAGCCTGGCCCGACCTCCTCCCCTTCATGTTCCACTGCGTCGTCTCCGATAACATCAAGCTAAAACAGTCTGCTTTGCTAATCTTCGCACAGTTGGCACAGTACATTGGCGAAACCCTAATCCCCCACTTGACCACTCTTCACAGTGTGTTCCTGCAGTGTTTGAGCCCGGGCGTCCATGAGGATGTTAGGATTGCCGCTCTCGGTGCCGCCATCAACTTCATTCAGTGTCTGGAGAATGTCAAGGACAGGGACAGGTTCCAGGACTTGCTGCCAGCTATGATGCAGACGCTTACAGAGGCGTTGAATCACGGTCAGGAGGCCACAGCTCAGGAGGCTCTCGAGCTGATGATCGACTTGGCCGGGACTGAGCCCAGGTTCCTTAGGAGGCAAATTGTGGAAGTTGTTGGGTCCATGCTTCAGATTGCTGAGGCTGAGGACAGGCTGGAGGAGGGGACGCGCCACCTGGCGATTGAGTTTGTGATTACGCTGGCAGAGGCAAGGGAGAGGGCGCCTGGGATGATGAGGAAGCTACCACAGTTTGTGCAGAGGCTGTTTGGGATACTGATGAAGCTACTGGAGGACATTGAAGATGAGCCTGCGTGGCATGGGGCTGAGACTGAGGACGAAGATGCGGGTGAGACCACTAATTATAGCGTGGGCCAGGAGTACTTGGACAGGCTGGCTATATCCTTGGGCGGAAACACGATAGTGCCGGTGGCTTCAGAGCTCTTGCCGGTTTATTTAGGAGCTCCTGAGTGGCAGAAGCACCATGCTGCTCTCATCTGCCTTGCTCAGATTGCAGAGGGTTGTTCAAAGGTGTTATCACTCATAATTATAACAACTTCTTGAATTTGATAATGTTTAGTTGGTCAACTGGTGGAGATGGGCAATGCCTTAAAACTGCCAAGCTTCATTCTAGTTTTTGCGATGATTCATAACATGGTTATTCAAAGTTGGTCATATTAGTTTGGAAATCATGTGCAGGTGTCAGATGTACTTTAGCTATATGCATCTGATCTTATTTTACAATAGAGTTTACTTTATACCACTGAGCTAGAATCTAATTTCCCTGGTAATCCATACCATAGGTTGGTTTGAAGTTGATCGCAATTAGAAGAAAGTCTCGCACTTGGTTAGTTGAAAATATTGTGCAGGTGCCAACTGTAATGCACCTCAATGCATCTGAACTTATTTTTTGAGATTGGGTTTGCCTTCATCTACCGAGATAAAAAGATTTATTTCCATAAATCCAAAACATTGGTAGTTCATAACTTCTCGTAATTCAAACATGTCATGCACCTTCATGTGTAATCTGTTAGATATTGTCGATATGTAAGTGTATGATGAAATGTAACTAATTCTTGGATGCATCAAAACTTATTTTTAAGCAAGGCTGTCTTGGACTACAAAGCTACAATTGAAATTTCTCGATAAAGATAAACCAAATTGATATTGGTTTTGCAGGTGATGATAAAAAATTTAGAACAAGTAGTTTCCATGGTTCTTAACTCGTTTCATGATCCACACCCTCGTGTGCGTTGGGCAGCGATAAATGCCATTGGCCAACTATCCACTGATTTGGGCCCAGACTTGCAAGTTCAGTACCATCAGAGGGTGCTTCCTGCGTTAGCTGCTGCTATGGATGACTATCAAAACCCTAGAGTGCAGGCTCATGCTGCTTCGGCTGTGTTAAATTTCAGTGAGAACTGCACCCCTGATATCCTATTGCCTTACTTGGATGGGATTGTGAGCAAGCTGCTTGTATTACTTCAGGTGTGTATTGTCTTGTTGATGATCTGCTTATTTGAGTTTGTGGATTAGTGTATCTTCATGCTGTTTCATCAATCCGTGAATGCATGCTTCAGTTCAGCCTATGCTATGTTAGGATCATTCTGGACCATATCCGCATTGATGTTGGTTTTTGTTATTGTGGTGGGAAGGAGGGATGCTACTACTCACCTCATCACCGTTGGATGAGCGGAAGATATGCAATATTGGATATCTCTCATCTCATTCAACTGTGATGAGTTGAGAAGCAGCATTCTACTACTCATAGCATCCCTGTGTCCATTGTGGTGATATGGTTTTGCCGAAATTGGTTATTTGTTTGCTGCTTACTCATTTATTATCTTTTTATTTTTATTTTTATGTAGAATGGCAAGCAAATGGTACAGGAAGGGGCTCTGACTGCTTTGGCATCAGTTGCTGATTCATCGCAGGTAGTTCCCAATCGAATACATCTGGTTGATATTTTCTCTCTCCTCTATGATTCTTTCTTGACTGAAATTGATGTTGACAGGAGCACTTTGAGAAGTATTTCGATGCTGTTATGCCCTATCTGAAAGCTATTTTGGTGAATGCGACCGACAAGGCTAATCGCATGCTTCGTGCCAAATCTATGGAATGTATTAGTCTGGTTGGGATGGCTGTTGGAAAGGATAAGTTCAGGGATGACGCTAAGCAGGTTATTACCAGTATATAGTCTTTTTGTTTTTTACTCCACAGTCGCATCAGCTGAATGAAGCCTTTTTTTGTTTTTGAAATTTTTGAAGGTGATGGAAGTCCTAATGTCATTGCAAGGATCCCAGTTGGAAACAGATGATCCGACATCTAGCTATATGTTGCAGGTATGCGTTGGTCGCTAGTACAGATCAGCTGATATATAAGCTCCTAAAGAATACATGCCATTTTTTTTCTTCTGCCAAGTAATGTAAATATTGGTTTTACTGTGACACGTTATAGGCATGGGCAAGACTTTGCAAATGTTTGGGGCAGGACTTTCTCCCTTACATGAATGTTGTCATGCCGCCTTTGCTTCTGTCTGCTCAACTCAAGCCTGATGTGACCATCACATCTGCTGATTCAGATGTTGACATTGACGAATCCGATGATGAAAGGTCTGAATTTCTTTTTTGAGTGGTGATGCTTGGAAGTCATTCCCTTTTCTTTTCTCACCATAATCTTTGTTCAAAGGGAATTTCCTTTGTAGCACATTTTAGTAATGTATATTTTGTCCCGAACAACTTTAATAAACAGAGTTCCCTTTAGTATGGAAAGAAACAATCACCGAAGTTTTTATTTTTAGCTTTTCTTGACAATTTTGACCGAGAAGGTAGTTTTGTGAAAGGGAGATCTGTTAATCAAATGCTCTATTCAGTTTTTTAAAGCACAAAGGTAAGATGGCTGCTCATAAAAGCTTAAGCTCCACCGTATGTTAATGATTCAGATGACTTCATTGTTAATTTTACATAGATACAATATACTATGCTTTTTCTTTTTGAGGGGATGGGGCTCCTGTTATCCTGTTCTATATGCTTTTTGGCTTCTGAAAAGTTTCTGCTGTAGGAGTTCTTGGTTTCAAATTATAGGCCATTGATTTCTTGCAGCATCGAGACCATTACTCTAGGGGATAAAAGGATAGGAATAAAGACCAGTGTTCTGGAGGAAAAAGCAACGGCTTGCAACATGTTGTGTTGCTATGCTGATGAATTGAAGGAAGGATTTTTTCCATGGATCGATCAAGTAAAGTTTACATGCATACTTGATAGTTTTATTTGGGCATATTATGGGTTTATGAAATTCATCAAGAGTTTTCTTGTGCAGGTTGCTCCAATTTTGGTTCCACTTCTCAAATTTTATTTCCATGAAGAAGTTAGAAGGGCTGCTGTTTCAGGTATAATAGCTTTAATTGGAAGTGGACTGTTTTAAAACAAGCATTTTCTAACCATAGTCTATTTTTGGTGCAATCTTTCTAAATATATGTAGCCATGCCGGAGTTGTTGCGTTCAGCTAAATTAGCAGTTGAGAAGGGGTTATCTCAAGGTCGTGACCAGTCTTATATAAAGCAGCTTTCTGACTATATTTTACCCGCTTTGGTGGAAGCTTTACACAAGGTCATATATTTTTATTAACGTTAAAAATTTTGTTCTTTGATTGTTGCCGATAGCATAGACAATTGTGCTCTTGACAAGTCTGATTTCTCCATGCTACTTTCTTTTGACATGGTCTTCATTTTTCAGGAACCCGAAACAGAAATTTGTGCAAGCATGTTGGATTCTTTGAATGAATGCATAGAGGTACTTAAAAATGACGACAACAAACTTTTTTAACTATCCCCTCTCCTTGGGCTTTTCTTGACCATTTGCCAGCTTTAATAGTTCAATGTTGTTGGAGTTGCTAACCTCAACTACTCATGGCATGCTATTACTTTTCTTGTTTCAAAATACATGCTCCCGCCATAACTGGGTGTATACCATGTAATCTAAGCTGTTGGGGATGTCCGCTAGAGTGGATCCTAGGAACTAATCACTCCACCATATGTGTTTTCAGATTTCAGGACCTCTTCTGGATGAGAAACAAGTTAGGAGTATTGTTGATGAGATAAAGCAAGTGATCACTGCTAGCTCGTCCAGAAAAAGAGAGAGGGAGGAAAGAGCCAAAGCAGAAGACTTTGATGCAGAAGAAGGGGAATTTTTGAAAGAGGAAAATGAGCAAGAAGAGGAACTCTTCAATCAAGTATGTTGACTGATTGACCCGTTGTGTTTTCGGAACATGTACAACTGTTATCTGTTATTACATCATGTTCCATCGTATGGTCCAGGTTGGTGATTGCTTGGGTACTCTGATCAAAATTTTCAAGGCCTCTTTCTTGCCCTTCATCGACGAGTTATCTTCGTACCTAACGCCCATGTGGGTGAGTTCATTCTGATACATACAATTGGGCTTATGATGTCACCTAAATAGAAGTTTGCATAATTAACCTTAAATGTAGCCCAGATTTTTTACTTGAATGATGAGTATGTATAGTTTGCGTCCAATTCTTGATTGCAACATCTCTTCTCCTCTTTGAAGAAATCTAGGAAAGTGTGGTTATTTATTGGTTTTTGAAGAAAATTTTGCCGTGCAGGGTAAGGATGCAACACCCGAAGAGAGAAGAATTGCTATCTGTATATTTGATGATGTTGCAGAGCACTGTCGGGAAGCAGCCCTTAAGTAAGCATTCAATTTTCAAGCTTTGGCATGCAGTTCTATTCTTTCTAGTTCTTTTTTCTCACTTGCAACATCCACATTCTATTTATCATATATGCTACATTTTTTGGTGATGCAGATACTATAACACTTATCTTCCTTTCCTGTTGGAAGCATGCAAGGATGAAAATTCTGATGTTCGCCAGGTCTGCCAGTAATTAACGATTACATTTCGTAGGGTTATATACATAAGCTTCTTGTAATTCTTTTAGTTCATTCAGGCGGCTGTTTATGGAATTGGTGTATGTGCGGAGTTTGGTGGAGCAGTTTTCCGGCCACTTGTTGGAGGTAGCACTCTTTTTTTGATGAGATTTAGCGCTGATGATAATTCTGCATCAAAGAGCTTATCAGTGTCATCCTTTTGCATCTTGCAGAGGCTCTTTCTCGATTGGATATCATAATAAGGCATCCTAATGCACAGCATTCAGATAATGTCATGGTATACGATAATGCCGTTTCAGCTCTTGGTAAAATATGCCAATTCCATCGGGACTGTGTAGATGCATCCCAGGTGACTAAATTGTAACTGATTTATTACGAGTTAATATCATCAGTACTGACCTACATCCTGCCCCAAAATAGTGATTTGTCTTATTGTCATTTCTATATCTTTTGATAATTAAAGCAATTGCTCGCAAGGATAATAACACTTCTCTCTTGCGGGAATATAATGTGCCGTACTGTATCTACTCTCTGGATAGCTTGGAATATATAATGATTTAAACTTTTCGTCAAAACGGCACTTAGAGCTTGATGAATATAGAAAAGCTCAAATCATTATTAATTACATGTGTACGTTTATGTGAAACTCTTGCACTGGTGGTGAACATATGCTGGTAATTACAGGGCATAATTTCAAGGCATTGATGGTTTTGGATCTTTTTGTGATCTTGATGAATCAGTTTCATATCTGAGACGGGACAGATGCTAACACTTTTCCTCCCTAAAGTATTCATGATTTGTTTGCATTTTCTTCATTTTTTGACCCCATTTCTTGTGATGCTACTATCTTCTAAAATTCGATACATCTGCTCTCCTTTGGTTGTGATTGTTGTTCCATTTGGCAGATTATCCCAGCCTGGCTAAGTTGCTTGCCGATTAAGAGCGACTTGATTGAGGCTAAAGTTGTGCACGATCAGCTTTGTTCAATGGTAGAAAGGTAAATAACATTATTGATGACGGACCTTGTGAACTTGATCTATAGTCACCGTTCTCTTTCCTTTTTTGCTTTAAAATTCTTTAGAACATTGTCCGCTTCTTCACACGAACTTGAGAAACGTATTCCTCCATGTGCAGGTCCGATGGGGAACTTTTGGGGCCCAACCATCAATATCTTCCCAAAATTGTTGCTGTTTTTGCAGAGGTATTATCTCCTCTTCTTCTGTTCATTGAGCTGTAAATTTGAGTACTCATACTTGTGCTTTCTGTTGTCAATATTTGCCAAAAATTGTCTGGAGGTGTCTTGCTCATTTTAGACTTACTGTTCTTGCAATGGCAGCTTATTTTCCATTTTATTTTATTTTTAATGATCAATATTTTAAGTGTATTCTGATCTTTCTTGGTGCAAGTTTCTCTCATCTTATAGTTTTGCTTAATTTTCTTTGTGTTTTCTAATTTTTCGTCGAAGGTTCTGTGCGCTGGGAAAGATCTGGCTTCAGAGCAAACTGCTGGTCGGATGGTGAATCTCTTAAGGCAGCTTCAACAAACATTACCACCATCTGCACTCGCATCAACGTTTTCTTCCTTGCAGCCTCAGCAGCAGCTTGCCTTGCAATCTATCCTCTCATCCTGAATCCTTTGGATTTTTCAGTCGTTTGGGTGGAGCTTGTACCATTCAGTTTTTATCGTGTTCCATTTTTTCCGTATTTTTTTGCCAGGTGATCCACAATTCTTTGAAAATTTTCGTACCCTTATATTGTTGCGTCCTAGGTGGAAGTGTGATGATATATAGGGAAATTTTGGTGTACAATGTGTAGTATTCATATTAAAAGCGCCAACTTATTATTATAAAGGGCCAATAAAAGGTCAAGCGTCGGTTTGTGGTTTTGTTGTCATTGTACTCAAAGTTTCAGGATTGATCCTTCGGAATAAGGAGATTCTTGTACCGGTTGAGTTTTGTTTTGATTGAAAGTGATATTAGCTGTTTTATTCTTGTAGAAATGCGGTTTTTGGTCTTAACTTGAACCTGTTGTATCTCTGGCAAAATAGGTCGTGCATAACATGTTTACAGATTTCCTACTTAAATTTTAAGAGGTGATTAATTTGTCGTTGTTCTAATTCAAGAATCAAGAGCCTGGTGGTTAGCTGGGCTTATACCAGAAAGGCATATTTTGTTGTGTGTTTTTTTTTTGAAGTTTAAAATTTATTGAAGTTCCTATTCAACAATTTTTGAGTGATTTTTTGTTTTTTTTAAGCAAAGTTAAATTTATACGCTACTTAAATCCGTACAGGTGTATGTGAATTTCCAATTAATAAATAGTTTCGGAACACTTGAAAAAGTAGCCATTTTCAGCATCATACAAAAAGATGAGGGAGAATATTTTAGTTGACATTTTGGTCTACCAACTCATTTCTGGCATGCTACGAAGATTAGTACTGTTTCTCAAAATAAATACGCATGCTGTCATGCGGACGTGTTAAACCATTTAAGAAAAATAATATATTCCGGGGATTAATTTATAATACATTACTATTGTCTATTTGTGTAATCATGGTTTAGGGGTAAAAATACTACTAAACAAATGAAAGTGGAGGGACAAGAGTTTTGTCTGGTGATGTGAGAATGGAGGGGTTATAAGAAAAGTTAGCGTGCTATTTTTTGTTCCTCGGCTCTAATTATCAATTAACATCATAAATAATGGTTCAACAACTTGGTCGTTATCTTTAATTTTATTAGTCTTCAACCCTTTGTTTTTATGTAGATGATTATTCCATGGTCTCCAAGTGGGAAGACGCTCTCGCAGTCATATTGTCTCAATCTTTGACCTGTGGTTAGATTGGGGCTGAGACAATGACTAAATCCTTTGCTTTTACTGCAATTTACTACTACTTTTAACACACGAGAGAGTATTTGATTTAGAAATATGATTTTGTTTATATTTAGTTATCTAGATAGATTGAGGGAAAATTCGGATTCATTTACACCTGAAAATATGGTGTTTGTTCATGCACCTACTGTTGTAAAAAGCCGTATTCAAAACAGTGCATGTAATGTAACATCACAGGATCGCAACTCTTGAGTAGTAATTTTATGGTCAGATGACCTTTATTGGGTACTGGCAAAGGAAAAAAAAAAATAGTAGCACATAATAATCGCCAACCAACGGCAGATTCAAGCTCATCCTTAGGCGGCTTAGCATAGTTATGTATGTTTGTTTCGGCTTATTGGAGAATATATATATAATCTCTAATTAACCATTTATAACATAGACAGACAGACAGACAGACAGACATTGATATGGAATTTTTCTGTTTCTTTTCCTCAACAAATATTAGCTTTCCCATTTCCATTGCCGTTACAATTGAAAGATAAGATGCATGTATAAAGCAAGCCAAGCAGCTATTAACCCATTGTCGTTAGGCGATCACAGGGCAAATCAGTCATTTCTTTCATATTAATTCAACCCCCCAGCATATACTGCATCAAACACAATAGTAGGCCAAGTCTTCCTTGAAAAGGACTTTCTCAAGAAATAAAAAAAAGAAAAGAAGGAAAGTAAAACAAAAACACACACAAGGATGCTATACAGACAAACACAAGCAAACAGCAAATATGAACCCAACTTGGTCATAGTAAACTCCACCCACAATTCTATTCTATTCTAATCTATGTGTATGTATAACCCATTCACGAACAGAAAACAGTGACTTGTAAACGACGACCTCCTTTTCTTTTTAAAATCAAGAAGAAAGAGCTATAGCACTTCTTTCTTTGTATGATCAATCATCTAAAAACCTCTCTTATCTTTATTCATTCACGAAACACATTTCTCTTGAACCAAAGCTTCCAAAATGGAAATTCAGTTCCAAAACCAAAAAGGGGTGATCCCAATTTCCAAAGGGAGTAAATTCAAGGGTAGGAATGGTGCAAATAAGAATAAGTTAATAGGGGTGAGGCAAAGGCCTTCTGGGAGATGGGTGGCTGAGATTAAAGACACGACACAGAAGATCAGAATGTGGCTCGGCACTTTCGAGACTGCTGAAGAAGCTGCAAGAGCTTACGATGAGGCCGCTTGCCTTCTTCGGGGTTCAAACACTCGAACCAATTTCATCACTCAAGTCTCTGCTAATTCCCCTCTTGCTTCGAGGATTAGAAATCTCCTCAATAGCAGAAAGGGTGATGCTAATAATCATAATAATAATATAAAACAGACTTGTGCTAAATCATCTTCATCCTCTGCCTCCGCAATCAGCAGTAGTATTTCAAGTACTAGCAATGGTGAAGTTGCATCTGTAAGCACTGAGAAAACAATAGAAAGACAGTTGTTTGATGATGCATACAAGCCTGACTTGAGTGACTGTGGCGATGAGTTTGAGTTGGGGGGTTCTTGTCAAACAGAGAAATCATGGGAGAGTGGTTTTGGAGACGGATTTGATCGATTTCCATTCCAGCAGGAACTGGTGGATTTGCCAAGGAACCCCACAGAAATATCAGAATTTGATTGGATGAAAGTGGAAAGAAAGATATCTGCTTCACTTTATGCAATAAATGGGGTGCACGAGTATATGGAAACTCATAATGATTCCAGTGAGGCTTTTTGGGATCTTCCCCCTTTGTGTTCATTAATGTTCCGCTGAATCAAATATAAATTTTTCTGTTGTTATGGCAAGTCTTTTTTTTTTTTCCCTGGCTCATCGGAAAAGCAGAAAGAGCAAAGCTACCATGTGGTTTCGAATTGGTTGGAAGGTCAACATAGTAAACAACTTCTCAGTTTGCACCCTAAAATAGTCTGTTGTTCAGGCTGCTGTGAATATGTAAACAAAAAGTTGCATGTTGCTAGAAGTTCTTTACAAGCTTCAATCTTGCCACACTCTCTCAATGAAGTACATACACATGCATACATACAATCTAAATTGGAGTGACATAGTTCTAAGCATAGTAACCTGGAAACTTTCCAAGTTCAGAGTGTAATGTTTCCCCCAATATTACCAACACAGAAACATATTGTATGGCATTCATATAACAATCTTATTACACCCAGATCCCTTACTGCGTGAACTCTTGCTCGCTCACATGTAAAATATATCCTCTATTTGAACATTTAAAAAAAATTTTCTTTTCTTATTCCTTTCATGTGATTTTAGGCATTTCAAGTTCAGTGTGTACTTTAGAAATTGCAGGTCTTCTGCGTTCAGTATTCAGGCATTATTTATTTATAGTTTCTTTACTATTTCGAAGTAGGCTGTTATTAACTTTAT
Organism: Embelia ribes; assembly: GCA_001753735.1. NCBI lineage: Eukaryota > Viridiplantae > Streptophyta > Magnoliopsida > Ericales > Primulaceae > Embelia > Embelia ribes. Next base: position 10,549 of record MKEJ01028052.1, read on the forward strand.
GACTATCATTGATATAGTCACTTCAAGCTTGCCTCCTATTGTTGGTTCTTGCATGCTTTTCATCTTTAGTCTTTGTATCTAATCTGCTACCAAGTTTTGGTTGGTAAGTATGGAGTCTGAGAAGCTTTTTAAACCCTGTTGTGCTGCCAGAGTAGTCTATGCTTTCGCAGAACCTGGTCCTAGCCTTTGATTCATGAACCAATGGCCGAGTGTTTTTAATCATCTAATCAAAATCATTGCAACGGAGGATGCTTCTTACAAACATCTTCATTCTGATGAAAATTACAATGCTATGATGAAGCCAAATCCTTGCTATCTATCTCGTACACATCAACCAAACATAAACCAGTATATTAAGCTGATAATAATATCCTCCTCACAAGTTAGCTGTAGTTTTGTACTGTAATCCATTTGTCCAATGTGATAATTTCCTCACATTTGATTTGTACTCATAGATTGTTAATGTGATAGGGACAAATCCCCATAGTAAACAACCCCTTCATTGTCATCATCACCTTCAGCCCCCAACTTCTTCATAATCTTTCTCAAGAGTGGCTAGATCCTCACGAGAATGGGTCCTTAAGGATCTGTTTGGGTGATTGATTGTGCACTAACTAAGCTTGCAAGTTGGGTGATTCTAAAAATGAGGGGTGGGTTAATAACCGATTGATCTCGCAAATAGTTTATGCCCACTCACAGGCCTACCTCACTATCATCCCTAGATTATTATACCCAACATTTTCATGACGATTACTCCAACCGCCTCATAAAAAATGTTTGGATCCACACATCCATCGCTCTTATAAGTATTCAATAAGTCTCATCTCATCAAGTTCCAATCCTTAATTTTTCAGACCACGCTAATATCCATAGGATATTAGTATTAGTGCCATAGGATCAGTTGATTTGTACTTATTAAGTATATTTGCTCAAAATGTTTGGTCTCACTATAAATATATATATAATTCAAAACAAAGTTTCTCCAAAACCAAGTTTATTTTTGAAAATTGATAATTTTGAGTTATTTTTTAAGTTTATCACGACAATAATACATATAATTTTTAAGTTTTACATAAAATATTATTCGAAGAGAGGTTTGACTTAAAAATTTATTTTGATTGCTAATATTTTTTAAGTGCTGTTAAGTTGAAAATGGGCATCAACTAATAGAAAAATTTCAATTTCAGTCTCCCTCTCTCTCTCTCTATATATTTTATTTTATTTTTTTCAAAAAAAAAAAAAAATCAGTGAAAGATAATGATGTGAAAGTATATTTTATTTTAGATTATAAGCAACAAAACAGCTATGAATTAAGAAAAATCATACTAGTATTTAAAATGAGATTTTTCCATATAAATATATATATTTCCACTTGTGTGAGGAGGTTAGGTGTAGTGGAAGAGAGAGAAGAAGATAAAGAAAGAGGGATGATGCCTATAACCACTCCAACGGTGAAAGCGGTAGCAGTCATCTCCGGTGGCTCCGACCCTAATCTTACTGGCACTCTCCATTTCATTCAGGACTCCAAAGGTATCTCTCTCTCTCTCTCTCTCTCCCTATCAAAAAAAATACTCCCTTTCGCCTCTCTCGCTCCCAGTGTGTGTGTGTGTGTGTAATTATAATAATTTCTTCATTTTTGTTATTGAATTATATATAATTATTTACCAAGTAACAGGAGCAACCCATATAAGAGGGAAAATATCAGGACTGAGTCCAGGCCTTCATGGGTTCCATATTCACTCTCTTGGTGATACCACCAACGGCTGCATTTCCACTGGTCAACACTCCCTCCCTCCCTCCCTCTTTGCTTTTGCTTTCAACTCATACATATAATACATATAATAATAATAATAATAATAATACTATGTTCTGTTTATGGTATTGATACACTTATGAGGGATTTCTTCCATACCCAACTTCAATTAGAGCAATTTAAGCTGAGAAAGGCTATCATTTGCACAACTTATAGAAGTAATAATTTGCACAATTGGACTAGTGTTTGATTTAGAATCAATATTCATGTACGGGATACACGTTATTACATTTACAGGACCTCATTTCAATCCACACAAGAAAGATCACGGTTCCCCCACCGATACAGACCGTCATGCCGGAGATTTGGGCAACATTGCTGCTGGACCAGATGGTAATTACTTTTATCACTTGGACGAGTTGCTTACTCCTTCACATTCTTTTCCTCTTACACAACCACTTTTCAACAAACTGTTCTTTGTTTTAGGAGTTGCTGAGGTCTCAATTACTGATGCACAGGTATATTAGTTTTTTAATTTCTTCTAGAAAGAAAGAAAGAAAGAAAGAAAGAAAGAAAGAAAGTGAGGTTTCCATTTGGTCTGATTGTTGTGTGGAGATGGAGGAAGTTAAAAACTATTTACCTTTCATCGTTACGATATGTAAGCTTTCCGAGCTGCTATAATAGCATTGAAGATTTACACACGGCTATATTAATTCTTTGTACAAACTGGTGTAGATTCCGCTGAGTGGCCCGAATTCCATACTAGGAAGAGCAGTTGTTGTGCATGCTGACACTGATGATTTAGGGAAAGGTACTGCTTTTATGATTCTTAAATTTGGTTATGTATTATTCTCTCATCATTTAGCAAGTATGGTTAGAACGTTTGCATCAAAGTCTGTAAAATGAATTCTTTCTCTATTTTTAGGCAACCAACCGCTAAATAATAGGCATTTTGTGGGATGCATCAGATAACCTAGATATTCTCTAAAATAGGTAATAGGCAATATGGTTCTCTAAATTTAGAGAACCGATTATCATTGCCTAGAGTTTATTCTCACTCCTCCTTCATTCTCTCCCCACGTTTACTAAAGTTGGTCACAATTTCTCCCATTCCTTTACGTTTTATGTTGATGTATTAAACATTTCAAAAAACTAGTACTAAAGAATCCTTCCTTCCTTGCAACAGGTAAAATCATTAATCAATGTTAATTTATTGGTGAAAAATGAATGGGTATAGGTGCACATTAGATAAAAATTATACACATGCAATTTGATTTTTTCTCGTTTATATTGTAAAAGTTTAAATTAAAAATTTAATATTAGTGCTAATGAATAAAAATATTTTTTTTCCTATGTAATTTGAAAAAAATTATAGTTGCAATTATATGTATCCGTGTATATGAAAGTATATGCAGTGGCATAAATAAACTTTAATTAAAGACAGTGGAACGATAAAAGGGTAATTTTTTTATGTTGCGGGGAACTTAATAGGTAATCTATGCAGAGCGTCATAAATAAAGATTCTGCAAAATAAAGGTCAACACCTTTTTTTTTTTAATAGGGAATATGTTAAGAGAAACTGGTGTGAATGGCCTTATACAAACTTATTACCTTTGCTTCTTTCGGATTTATGTAGGCCCTAGATGATATTATTGTGGGGTCTGTAATTGTGTTGTCTTCAGACTTTAGCCCTTAGGTTAGCACTTAAGTATAGATGAGAAGAAGTTTTCCTTCCGTTTTTGGAACACTATATGATTTGGATGAGATTTAGATGTTAATGTAATAATTGGATCAGTTCCGTTGTACATATTTAGGGATGTGATCCTGTGTTTTAGACTATTAAGCAGAACTGTTGCTTTGGTTTCGTCTAACTATATACAAGTTTTGAAGAAACAGGTGGCCATGAACTTAGCAAGACAACAGGAAATGCTGGTGGAAGAGTTGGATGCGGTAATGAAGTTATTCTTTCTTCTTTCTATTTGCTGCTATTTCATATCATTCTCCTCTAATCTAAATTTGGAATTACACAGAAACTTGACTTAATTTCTTGCACGAGATTCACTATAATTAGGTCAATCCGTTGCCTCTGTTTACTGCTAGTTGTTAATTCTCTGTATATGGCAGGGATAATTGGCCTTCAAGCATTGGTCTGTGGTGCTGCTCGTATTTAGTTCTTGAACTTCTAAACGCTTTTTTACAATGTATAATAAGACACATGTAATCAATTTTTGTTTGAATATTGGCAAATGAAAGCCTAATAGGTTGTATCTGGTACTATATTTTTCTTTTATTCGTAATTGAAAGCTTAGTTGAGATTGAACTTATTGTGCTAATTCATTTCATGGTGCTACAACATTCTCTTGTACTATTAATTCCTATGATGGTGCTTGTATTTAGTTCATAAGGGTTCCGATGCTTAATTGTAATGTACAACATGGCATATATGTAATCCAGGTACACTCATCAATATGCATCCGTTAGAGGTGGCAATTCGGGCCGCCCAGCCCGGTCCGGGCCAGAGTGAAGAAACGGGCCGGGCCGGGTCGATTTTGATGCGGGCTGTCTATTTACTAGCCCAGCCTAGCCTAAGAAACAGGCCAGTATCGGGTTCATCGGGCCGGGCCAAACAGGCTCTGATTTTTTCGGGCTCATATTTTAGGAGCCCGGCTCGGCCTAAATTGCGGGCCATTCGGGTGAGGCCATCGGGCTGGCCGAAATTGCCAGCTCTAGCATCCGTAATAAGATGGTACATTACTGCTGGCAGATGAAATACCAATTGAGATTGGTTTTGTTTGATTAACTATGGAAGTTGATTGTTGGTGCCATGCTTCTTGAAAACAGCCAGCTCTGAATTCACAAATTTGTTTGACAATGTCTAGAGAACCAAACAATCCCTAAGATACCAAGTCCACCAGAAGTCAAAAGCAGGTACAACTCCAAAGAATACGTAAATGTGACATTTTGCATCCTCTGAAGCTTGCTTTTAGGAGTCGAGCATCATATAGAAAACGTAAAAACAAGTCGATTTTGATAAGTTTGCATGCCAATCCCTATCCATGCCACCAAACAAACACCTTGCAGCAAGAAAGTGCTCATTCAGGAGCAGCACGTAGCTTCTTTCTATGCCTGTCTTCTGTTATGATTATCTAATGGTTTTGCTTTATTGTAGTAATCTTGCAGCTGCTAGCTCTATTGTTTTCTGTTACGTCATGGTTAATCTATCCCTTTTTTTTTGGTTGAATAGTTTGTGATTGTATTTTATTTGGAAAGCTTGCTTGCTTCTTGATAGATGCTCCATGGTTTGTATTGGTTTTTCTGTTCTGTATGTATGCTTGGAAAAGTTGGAGAATTAGTTTTTAATTCTCCAACTTGTCGATAAGCTGCATTGTGTTTTTATGCAACTGATACTCTACCCTCCCTGGCTACTTAGTTTTGTTCTTTCTTGAATCACTTTCGCCATAGGTTTTAAACTCGGATTTGGTTGAACGTGTAACGAGTCCTGCAACATTAATTTTACTGTCTTGTTATTGCAAAAAGTCCTGGTTATGGAGTTTAAAATGTTGATGCCACCTAAAGCTAATTTTTGGTCATGGAAAAGGCGTTCATTTTTCAATGAAACAAAGCCCATCTCTTCTTTTAGTTCGTCTTCTAAACTTTAAAATGGTTTGATAATTTTTCCTCAATTCTAGAAATTATTTTTTAGAGTCTGTAAATATTTTTTGAGCTACAACACACTTAAATTTGTGAGATACGCAAAGAAAACTAATTTATCAAATTTTTTTTTAAACATATATGGATTTTTTAGGCTATATCATACGTTTTTAGAGATTCTTTTGCCAATTTTCATTCTGATTGAAATTTTTTTCCAAACAACTTTATTTTCTAGAAATTTGTTTTTAGAACATTTATAGACTTTTTGGGCTATTATACACATAAATTTGACATATATGTCCAAAAAATTAATTTTGAAACATTATTTTCTAGAAATTTGTTTTTAGAATATTTATATACTTTTAGAGATTTATGTATAAATAACCTCATTTTGGAAAATTTATGTTTGCAATAGATCACAAAATCTTTAAATATTCTAAAAACTAATTTTTAGAACGTAAAGTGTGGTAAAAAATTTCAATCCGAATGAGGAATGACGAAAAATTTCTAGAAACGTATGATATAGCCAACAAAATATATAATCTTTTTTAAAAAAATATAAAAATTATTTTTTGTTTAAATATCTCAAATTTATGTATGTTATAGATCAAAAAATATTTTAAAAAGCCTAAAAAATAATTTATAGAAAATAAGTTTTTTAGGACATATATATATATATATATTTTAAATGAGAATTCCCAAAATATCTCGAAAACATGTCTTATAGCCCACAAGAATCTGAAAGAACTCTGAAAAATAAGATTCCAAATTTAAGTTTTTGGATATATAATTTAAATTTAGGTGTGTTATTCCCCGCAAAAAATTATACAAACTGTAAAACATAATTTCTAAAAAATGAAGTTATTTATACATAAATCTCATTCAAAATGAGAATTGCCAAAAATTCTTATAAAACATGTGTTATAGTCCAAAAAAATCTATAAAAATGCTAAAAACAATTTTTATAAATTAGTTTTTTGGAGATATATATGCAAATTTATGTGTGTAGTAGGCAATAAAAATAAATAAAATTACTAAAACAAATTCCTTGAAAATAAAATTATTTGGACATAAATTTCATTTTGAATAAGAATTGCAAAAATATATCCAAACACGTCATTATAGCCCACAAAAATCTACCAATTTCTAAATCATAAGTTTCAAAAATTATATTCTGTACTTATATCCAAAATTCACGTTTGTAATAACCCACAAAAATCTATAAAAATTCTAAAAAATAATATAAAAAAAGTATAGTATACAAAAATTTTTAAAACCTATAAAAAGAATTTTGAAGTTTATTTTTTGGGACATTTTTATAACAATTTCTAGTGTGTAATAACCCACAAAATATATATTAAAAAAAACACAAAAATATAAGGATAATATCACCTCCCAGAGTATCTACAAGATTAGGCTTGTCTAAACGAGATACCAACAATTCAAGCATTCTAACAAAACGAGATGCAATAAATGAACGCAAACCTCCCGTGTCAAACAATGTGTATGCCTGTGTAGAAAGGAAAGGCAATGTACCTATAAAAACCAAAGGCTCAATACCCTCCGATGCCTGACGCATCGCGAAAGCACGGGCCTGTGATGATTGACCCTGCTGAAATCCCCTACGAGTACCACTCTGATAACCTCTACAAGACAAACCAGAACTCTGACGAGCTGACGACAAGAGTACGTTATGAGATGCATGCAGAGCTACCTCTGAGGATGATGATTGCTGATGGCCACTAGGGCCAACTGGTAAAAGAAAGCTCTCCAGACATCTTGACCTCATATGACCTTTGTTGCCGCGTGCCCGACAGAAAGCCTGGGGGCATAAGGTCTGAATATGCCCCTCAGTGCCGTAAAGATGACATGCTGGAGATTGCCTACAATTTCAAACAGTATGACCTTGGCGACAACAATTATTTCACCCATGTGTGCCATCCCCAGGAAGATGACCATGAAGGCCACAATTGTAGGACCCGCTGCTTTGCACAAAAGGCCTCGAAGAAGTAGTACGACTGGAAAAAGGTTGCCTACTAGATGAAGAAGAAAAGACCTCTCGATTCCTTTTCTGCTTGTTACCACTGCTACTCCCACCAACATTTCCACTCTAATTGGCCCCATCACGATTAACCAAAATCGGCCTAAAAAATTGCACTGAATGTGCTCCCGAAGACCGAGAAGAATGCGCAACTTCCTTTTATTGTTGTTTGTTGATCAAACTAGACTCCACTTCCATTGCTGCTCACACATCTCTTGAAAGTTTCGTGTAAGCCCAGACATAACATGAGTTTGAATGGAAACCATTCTTGAAATGGCGACTTCGCGATTTCTCCATCGATACCATCTCAGACGCATACCTCAAAAAAGCCATAATGGCAATTTGATAATCAAGGATGCTATAATTCCCTTGTACAAGGTTAACCAATTCGTCCCGCTTTTGTTCTTGAATCATTTCTGGAAAGAATTCTTCAAGAAAAAGTCCCCGAAAGGCCATTTACTTAATGCCTTTATGTTCATATACTTCCTCTTGATTCTTCCACCAACGAGCTGCTTTACCCCTTAAGTAAAATGGCGCAGTTTCCATTCTTAGATCATCTTTGACCGTTTAGAGGGCTTTGAAAATCTGCTCCACTTCCATGATCCATTTCTCCACTAAAATCGCTTCCCTATCACCCCTAAAAGTAGGGGGATCCATCATTCAAAAATGTTGTTGTGCTGCCGAGGCCCGAGTCTCTCCGCCTTCAAAAATACTTCTCGCCATTCGATTGAATGCTGCTTGTATGGACCAAAACATACTCGATGCTTCCCCTTCCAGTTGAAGACGAGCATGAGGTGGAATTTGAGATTGAGTTCCGATAGCCTCATCCTCGGATATCTCCATACCCTCATCGTCTGTAGTCTCTTCAAGATTTGGAATATTTTCTTCCTCCACCACATCCTCCATAGCTCGTGCCCGCATGCGCCTTGTCGGAATCTCCTCCTCATGAATAACTCCAAGTCATCCTCTGTGACCTCGAGCTCCACCCCAAACTCCTCGACCACCTTGATGACCTTCTCTGCCTTGTGCCATTCTAACTCCACATAAAAGTTAGACAAAAGGAAGAACGTCAATGATCAAGATATATACATATATACACATATATATATACTTATACATATATATGTATATATCAAACTACGCATG
>MKEJ01028054.1:573-10639 GCA_001753735.1 Embelia ribes
GAGAAATTAACAAAATCGTCTCAAATAGACCACCAAGTGCAAATTATTTCCTTTCAAATATTCTAACCAAAGTCACCTGCCGAACGGGAACAGAAGAGCATCAAATTAAAATTAAATTCTTCTTCTCCCTCCTGAAATACAGATGGATTGCCAACTACTTCTTCTCTCAATTCCATCATCGTCTAAGTTTTGACAACTACCGGAGCTCCGGCAATGCCCAACCTCTCCTCCGTCCAACTCCACCAGCCACTTCTCTCGCCAACACCCAACGCCTAATTCCACCAGCCCAATCCCTACTTTGTCCAGCGCCCAACTCTAACAGCTATTTCTCCACCAACGATACTGGTAGCACTGACGATGGTGACGGAGGAACCGAATCATTGAGGGAGGGGCAAAATCGGTTAGTGACGGATTTGGGAGGAGCTGTGGCGGAAGAGGGGAAGGGTGGGAAGGAGGAGGTGGAGGTTGGTAAGGATTGATTAGGATGGAGAAAGTAAGGAGAAAAAAAGAAAGAAAGAAAGAAAGAGAGAGAGAGAGAGAGAGAGATAGGGGGGAAGCGATTTCTGACAATTTTTTATTTTTTTATATATTTCAATGGTTAGATTAAGTGTGATTGAGTAAAATATATATGGATTAATTATTATTAATTTACTTCTATCTACTTCAAAAAAACTATTAATTTACTTCTATCTACTTCAAAAAAATCTTTCATACATGATTATATTGTTTTCATTTTTACATATTATTTTGTTTTAAATTTATTCTAATATTATTTAATAAGTCAAAATTTTCCAAAAAAAAAAAAAAAAGCCAACTCTGCATCAAAAAGATAAAAAAAGGAATGAAATTACTTTTGTAACTAATCTATCGGTACTTCAAATATTTTGATGATTTTCATTTATAAATATATAGAATGAGTATTTCAAATTTTTATATCACAAAAATTAAACTAATATGAGAGTGTTGGATTCTTTTGGACAAACCAGAAAAGTACAACTTGTTGTGGAAAGAAAACAATAGAGTTATTTAAAATAATTTATAAAAATATTTTAACATAGGTCACCGAAATGCCAAGCGGAACTATGAGACATTTGAATTCTCAAATTTCTGAATTCGAGACCGAGCTTATTTTTTAATAATATAATTATTCTTACTTTACTACTATCTAATTAAATAAATGCATTCATATATCAATGTTTTTCATTCTTACATATTATTTTGTTTTAAATTTATTTAAAAATTATTTAATAAGTCAAAAAAATTTCAAAAAAGATAGTTGTTATGCTTCAAAAAGAAAAATGGTATGAAATGCATTTTTATCATTAATCTATCGGTACTTCAAATATCTTAATGAATTATTTAGAATGATTATTTAAATTTTTTTTATCTCAAACATAAAACTAAAATGACATTGGTGAAACTATTTCTCGACTGCATTTCGTTGTTTGGACTAACAACCAAGTCCCCAAAAAATTTTCTACGAGTAGAAAAACATTCTTCTAGTTATAGTTTAATCACAAGTACTGGTAATGATACCAAAAATCGTGTACAGAATAATATATATAAATACAAAAGGGGAGAGGGGTGGTGAGAAGACCTTGATAGATTTAAGAGCGGGTTTGTTCAAGCGCTTCAAAAGCGCATCAACTTTGTCACTGTAACAATACGACATGTTGGCCCCAAGCACTAACAACCATAACGATAACGCTACAACCGTCTTCATGGCCAAGAGAACTTTACAATATTGACTAAGTTTTTCCGCCCTTGCTGGATACATGTTGAGATATACCACCTCTATTTATATTACAACTTGCAGAGATCACAATGCATCTGCAATACCCTTGCACTAAAATTTGAGAAATTTATCAAAATGGGTCAGTTTCTAAAACTATTTATAAAAATTGATTACTTTTGAAACTATTTATCAAAATGGGTCACTTTTAACCAAAAGACAAAAATACCCATAGAATTAATTTGTTTGTAAATTATTCTTTACTATAACAAATAAATTAAAATTAAAATTAATATTTATTTTAGAATAAGGTTATTGTCAAGCCACAAATTTCCACCAAACCCAGGGATGTGAGAAAAAAAAAAGAAAATAAAAATAGAAAAAAGAAAGGAAAAGAAAAAAAAAATGTTATGCCACATATAGTTCCACTACCGAAATACAACTCAAAAGTCTACAACTCCGAATATTTTCCTCAAACATCAACATACCTTAAAAGTCATTTCACAATTTAACACGTATTTGATTTCTACTACCTGAACTCACAATTACAACAATAAATCTAAAACTTCGCATTTATTCATCTCAACAACTACAACAATCTAACTCGACAAATTAAACTAAAAATCTAGAAATTTAAAAATGCAACTAAACAAATTCAACATTTAACATTCCCGATATTATCTAAACCCAAATGTAAGCCATACAGGAATCACAACGTCATGTTCAGAATACACATTCGGTTAGGGCCCATACGAATACGAATCTATAAAATACACATCACGCGAATTCATCCAAGCTATCAAGCATATCCTGAGCCCGCCTCGACACCTATAAAATAAATAAGCCAAGCAAGAAAAATATATATAACGAATGCGGATTAGACTATGAACGAACACGATAAAAATGAGATTATGCGGTACCTGATATGTATACACATGTAGATGAATTGATATCAACAACTACAAAGCATTCTCCAAATAATACATGCTTCAACTATAAAAGAAATATGTAAATGCACGATAAACTACGAAAGCACTAGTAACAAATTTACGAATACCATGAATGTATTACATACATAACAACAATACGCGAACCACAAATCTCAAATCCTACATCTCGACTTCGAATCCTACCAACGCACAATGCATATGACTTAAAAGTAAAGTGGGACTAGTATCTTTATGCATTTTATAAAAAGTGGGCCACTCAATTGCCCATCTTACAATCATCGCAATCTTGGTGTGACATAAAATTATAGGTCTGATTCTTATGTGCTTCTAACACATTAAGCTATCAGTTCGCTCCCTGTTTAGGTTTTTTGGCTCTCACAATAAAACACTAAACTTCCTCCTTAATTTTCATGCCTAGAAGTTCGTAAAAGTCGATACTTGGTCCCAAAAAGAAAATAAAAAACTCAAAGTTTAATCCCACATATATATATATATATTTTAAATCACAAATTACATGCTTTCAAATCACAAGTTCATATGCTATGAATATGATTATGCCACGAATATAATTATGCCATGAAACAAAGTAATACACGAATAATACAATATTTCATACATGAAACTTAAACAAGAAAGTCACATGTCACACATGTCAATATACATTCACAAACTCAAATTTATATTATTATTCATAATATACCCGTACCTTGCAAGCTCCCAAAATCTCTATTGAAGATCACTCAAACTCTAACCCGAAAATCTTCTTTGTAGCATCTTGAAATGATCTAGCTATGTCCCTTAAATCAAGATGATCTACAAGACGTAAGGAAGAAGTATAGATTTATTTCGATGAACACGAAAGGCACGAAAAATGAGGCAATGCAAATGAGTAAAAGAAGAGACGAGGCTTACATCAAAACATAGGCCTTAATATGTAGATTCCGAATATCTAATTTTTAATCTTAGGTAACAACTGCAACTAGATGGATCGAAGAAAAAATCGAATGAAGTTAATAAGCACCACTCAACTCTATCTCTCTCTATTTACGGAACAAAAGAGAAGTAAAATGCCTTTTGAACTCTCAAAAAGCGTGATAAATGGCAAAAAGTAGCGGAGCCCAAGTTGTGATGTTTGAAGATTGTTCGCGGCTTGTCTGTTGGCGGATGGGCTGTTGGACACTAATCGGATGCCCGTCGACTAAGTTTTTGGCTCAAAACACTTCCCTAGACAAAGGTCCAAATCTGCTGGCACTGTTACCTGTCGGGTAGGTGTCAGACAATTGATTTCACAAACTTAAAACGTATTTCACTAAGGCACAATAATAACACCACAAAACTCTGAATTCACAAATACGATAAATAATATATTATAACTCATAATAATATTATTTATTTACGCAAAAAAATTATACGAATTTCTAGTACATTAAGGCATTTCTTTTTCTTTTCTTCCTTTATTATTTATTTTCATATTGAATCACGTACCCAATTGCGAGGGAAATTCGGGAGGTGACATGACTCATTTAGCTCAAGGATGTAAAAGGGTAAGGTTTATCACAAAGAATTAAAAAGGACTCAATTATTTGACTTTAAAGATGTAGACGTAGGCATAAGATCAAGCCAAACCACTATAAATTCTTTAGTATCATATTCATTTTTTTATTTTATTTTTACCATTTTTTATTTTCTCAACATTATCATTACATCTCACAATCATTTTTACTTAAACTACAAAGGAAATAATATATACAAGGTATTTTTTTTTTTTTTTTATATAGAAACTAGTTCTCCACTACTCTTGGTTTTTTATTTTGGACCAACAACTTTTATCTAAGATAAATGTAATGTTAAATGAGATAGGTTATGCTCTTTTAGTCGAGTTTTGGATAGAAATAATGTTTTTGATGATTTTGGGTCAATGAAATATCATTAAACCTATTTTAAAGGGGTAGAGACAATTATATTTTCTTAGAAATAAAGAATACAAAGCAAAATAGAAACATTAAATTTCCCCCCAAATACTATGTTTTTCTCATTGTCCAAATTACCCTCTCAAGCAAGCATTAATATACATATCTTTACACAAAAATATTGATCAGATTATCTTGAGCAAGATTTAAAAGGTAATCTAAGCACAAGTTTATGAATAGGTATTAACTCCCTTCCATCAATGGTTCCTTAATTCTTGAGGTGGCACTGGTGTCGCGAAAGGTGGTTCCTCAGGCATCGCGTTATGGACCGTACGAGTACAATGATAATTTTTGGTGTAATATCTCCTCAACAAGTGGTCATTTAGTGCAACTACCGCCGCGTGCACATGGAATTCCTTTTCTACCACTCATGATCTAAAAGCAACGAGGGATTTAAATATAAGTAATCCTTTTGGTCAAGTCAAGTGCTTAAAAATATGAACAATCACCTACAAACACGTTTTCTATTCACTTCTAATGAAGATTGATAAGACGTCCTCAGCCATTCTACAACATGCCTAGAAAGTCAGCTCTTGTAATAACCCGTGGATTCACATAGTTATTCGTATAACACTGAAACTTCCTAGTAGATCATTCATCCTTAAACTTTCCCATCACGAACATGCTTAATTATGTAGTTTCAACCAAATCAACTCTTGTACGGCTTAAAATGCGTTGCTCTAAGTTGAACACGTTTTTACTTATTTAGCACATCCCTTTCATCTCCCAAGCAATGTTGGTAGAGTGATTTCCTCCCTTCAAAAGTGTGGAATCTTGCCTTACAGTATGGTACATAACTTGCAAACATGCTAGCTCACTAATATGCAACCATATGTCCGCCCATGTACTTTCGAGATGCTACAATCTACCCTCCTTAAAAGATACTAATTCATACATGGTTCTACACTTCAAGCTAGGTAGAGATCTGATACCACTTGTAACGACTAGAAATTTATATAATATAATATTATCAGCTTTGGACAAAATTATTTGTGCAATGTTGAAACTCCTTAAGGAGGTCATCCATCGTGCAATTTCTCCAACACAATCATACTTAATTCCAAATTCCAGCCAACTCAACTTTTGTACAACTTTCAAACGTGTTGTACTAAACATATTTAGGTGCTTACTTACATAGAACATTCCAATCCTCGCCTAATCTATGCGAGACGAGTGGTTGCCCTCTCGATACTATGGTAGCTTGTCCTACAGCAAGAAATCTTACTAATGTGCTAGCTTATTAGTATCTCATGCCCACTCACTAACATCAACTCATACAAATCCGCCCACGTACAACCGAGGTGCTACAACTATGTCATCAACAAGCCTCTGTTTTTATTAAAAATGCCTGACTTAAATCATAAACATTACCCAACATAAGAACTGATAACACACAATATACCCAAGGCATACAAGGTCATACGCCTCACTTACACTTACTATAAGTCTATGCATGTCCCATGAATGCGGTGACATGCAGCTTGACTAAGGATTTCATAACTCAGTTAGCTTTGAACTAGCTTGTCACATCCTAGAAAATAAGACCCCAAAGAGGTGATAATTAAAAGTAGAATATTTTAAAAATATATAGTTGCTAAAAATAGGCATGCTAGCAACTGAACGGGCCCATTGGATGACAAATGGCATCGACGGACAATTCTAGGCAAATGCTTGAATATCAGGGGAAAATTTTTTAACGCTTGTCCATCCAACGGCTGTTGATTGATGAATGCCGGCTGGATAGGATATGGATGTCCAACATTCAGCTTTATGCTATTTTGCTTCTAATTCCTTCAAAAACTAATTTCAACATACGCAATCCAACATTCTTTCTGAACCTTAAAATGGCCATCTTCACCTCAACATTCAAATTATACATTACAAATTTAGGTTTACATACTTACAAAACAACTTAAAATACTAAACTTTGCCCATATGATAAGCCTAATACAACAAAATAAGACACAAGAATAAAAAACAAACCAAGAGCTATGGGCTTGTCAACCAACTTTAAAAGGCTTACATGTAGCAAACTAACCTGTGGATTGGCACCACCTTTGCACTGCTCGTCATCTGATCAATCGACAAAACGATAAAGGACACAAAGCAGTTATATGAAGCAGTTATATGAAATGTATATAGCAATATCAACTATGTAATATAGCATAATACCGATATCTACTATACCATAGTCATGGCATGATTTTTAGTAAGGTTGTGTATGACTCTTACTAATGTTTTTCCTCATTCAATTCTTAGGATTGTTGGGTATTAAAAATTGCTCGTGTTGGACGAAATTATAGGATTTGTTTTTTAATGTTTTGAGGGATTTCCTAATATTTATCTCAGATGAAATGTGGTTGATGCTACGATTGCAAGAAAAATGATTTATTGCATGCTAATTGATGTTGTTGAGTTGTTTTCATGCATGCTTACTTGATGTGTTGATAGATATGTATGCTTGCACAATGTAGATGTTGCCATGTTGTTTACATGATTTATCATGTTGATTCGTCGAATATAGCCATGTTTAGATGTTAATAATATTTTCGGTTGGTTGGGGTGCGGTGTATTTACTTCAACAATATACTTTGATTTATTTGTTTGTCGATTGGGGTCTTTTGGATTGGCCTTCAAAATTAACTTTTAATATCTATAATTGATTTTAGTTGGTTGGGAGCTTTGTGGAGCCGCGGCATTAGGCACTTTTGATCGGATTCCATAGGGAATCAGGGTAGTCAATGGTATTTAAACCTTCATTCCAAGCTATATGTTGTGTCGGTTGCTTGATATCCATCTTTGATATTTTTGGTTATTCATGTTGTCAAGTAGTTGTTCGGTGATTCTCAGTTGTCATACGTATTTACGAGTGCTTGTAGTTGTTAATATGTTGAAATGTATTGCAGGTTGTTTGGGTATTTTTGGTTCTCTTATTATCTGACAATTGGAACATACATGATCGCCTGCTTGGTTTTATTTTTTTAACTTTTCTTTCGATATAACATCAAACCAAGCAAGCGTGTTAGAGCTCACTCAGATGTTGCCGTCATTGTCCTTTATTTCAGTTTGAGACTCTTGTTTTGGCTATTGGCCTGATTTATCTTCTTGTCACGTTTGATTTCGGATTTTAACCTTGAATAAAGATTGAAATAAATATTTGTTATGGTGAAAAATATTCTCATACAATAAAAGAAACATCCCACTGCGGAATTCTAAGTCTAGATTATATGCAATTGCTTTCAAAATGCATTGTTTAACTCTATTATATATTTGGATTATAAAATAAATCACAACAGTAGTATACTAACGCAGCAAAATAAGACACATTAAGTCTAGAGCATTATACTATATAAAACCCAAACTACTAAAATACAGTTAATCCACACACCCAAGAAAACCCTAAATTCTATAAGCCAATGAAGTAAAATGCTCCGTTCATACGAGATGCTCGTGGTAAAATTTTACTTAATAACTAACAAAAATAATTTTGAAAGTAAAAATTGCTGGTGTAATGTGGTGAGATGTCCAAACCAAAGTGGTCGTTTCACGTGTTCGATTGGGGCATGATTTATGCCAATATGAGGCTATAAATAGGTAAGTTTTTGCAGCTTCAATACACACCAAAAATTACAAAAAAAGAGAGAAAATAATGTGAGTTGTGAGGGGTCTAACAAAAATTGTGTGAATTTTTGTACCTCTCTTTTAAGTGATTTTTAATAAAATCTTATCACCTCTCCGTAAACGTAAGTACATTTGGCCGAACCACATTAAACTTTGTGTCCTTTTTTTATAGTTATTTAATTTTTGCACTCCCAATAAATGGTATCAAAGCAGTGTTGGCCGGATTTTTCAATTTTTGTTCAACTGCAAAGTTTGAACTTATTCGAGAATTGCAAATGAGCATATAATTGGATTCTCAATTCCAAACTAAAAAATTTGGTGCAAAAATCACGTCATTTGGCATTCGGGGTGGACCACACACACGGGTCAAAATTGTTGCCTGTGGTCCATACGTGCCGTACCTATGGCGAGAGGAAGAAGACGAGTGAGCTCAATCATGTGTGTGCGTGACATGTACTGGGTTGACCCAGTGACCCATGGACCAATCTGATTGACCCAGTGACCTGTTAACTGATCCAATTGAATCAGTAACCCGTGAACCAAACCAAGTTGAACTACTGACCCCATGACCCATTAAACAGGTAACACAAATTCCACCCGACCAGAATCCGGATCCAACCCGACCTTGGGTGCCACGTTAGTAGACGGAATATTCCGTCGCCATTAAGAATATTTTGTTAACGACAATGGAAAATTCTATTTTCGATAGAGAATATTCTATTTGTATTTTTAAACTCATTTTAGCTCCGATTTGGGCATACCAAGAGGCGTTTTCAAGATTTTTGACTATTTTGATCGCAACAATGACCTCTATTTTTCGAGATTCTATTCCAAAAAATAGTTTTTTGCAAACTTGGGCACATAATAGAGGATTCTAATTATGATGTTATGATCAGATTGATGGCAACCAACTATGCCTTGTGGAAATCTTGAATGAAAGATCTTCTCAATTGTAAGGATTGATACGATCCTATTGAAGAAGAAGGAGAAATCCAGGAGATGAATTTGTAGGTGTCTGGATGAAAAATTACAGAAAAACTATTGGTCAGATCAGACAATGGATTAACAATAGTATTTTTCACCATATCGCGCAAGAGACCGACGCGCATTTGCTTTGGAAGAAGCTGAAAAATATGTTCCAAGCAAAAACTGCTCGACATAAGCCATTATTGATGAGACATCTTATAACTAGAAGTTGAAGATGGTGCCTCTATAGCTTTTCAATACCAGTGAATTTCAAAAACTCGTAAATAAACTAATAGTTGTGGACTTGTGACTTGGTGATGAAGTGTAAGCCTTATTACTTCTTAGTTCTTTACCAGACAGCTGGGAGACTCTAGTAATCTCCCTCAGCAATTCGGTTCCAGATAGAATGCTTACAATGGAAATGGTGAAAGATGTTTTCTTCAATGAAGATGGTAGAAGAAAAGAACTTGAAGTAAGCCAGTCCAATGCTTTCATTATTGAAGGAAAGTAGCATGAAAATGGCAGAGGAAGAAATCGAAATAGAAGTAGATGCAGAGGTAGAGGTAGAGGCAGAGGCAGGCCACAATCGCAGGCACAATCACAATATCGTGCAAAAAGTAAGAAGA
This sequence comes from Embelia ribes, assembly GCA_001753735.1. Lineage (NCBI taxonomy): Eukaryota > Viridiplantae > Streptophyta > Magnoliopsida > Ericales > Primulaceae > Embelia > Embelia ribes. Next base: position 10,439 of record MKEJ01028054.1, read on the forward strand.
ACTGTTATTATTGTGGCAAAGAATGCCACATTCAAAAGAACTATTGGTAAATGAAATGTGAGTAAGATCAAGCCAACAAGCAGCCAACAAAGGAAGATGGTTCGACTCTGGTCACCATCTTAGGAGATTGTGTTTTAATCTCTGTTGATGAAGAATCCTACATACATACAACTAATTAGGATATTGAATGGGTGGTAGATA
>MKEJ01028060.1:0-10732 GCA_001753735.1 Embelia ribes
AATATTATTCTGAAAAATTAGAATAATTCTAGAAAATAAATTATTTTATTAATTTAGTTTTAAACACTTTTCTATCAAAGTGGAATATTTTTTTTTATTTTAAACCATTTTCCTTATTTATGAATATTTTAAATATTTAAAATATTAATAAGTAAAATGCCAAAATTGAAATAATTCCAAAATATATATATTTTTTTGAAAATATAATTTTGAATACTTTTCTGTTTAAGTAGAATATATTTTTTTAAAATTTAAACTATTTTTCCTATTTATTAATATTTTAAATGTTTAAAATATGAATAAATAATATGCCAAAAATTAGAATAATTCTAGAAAATATATTTTTTCCTAAAAATATAGTTTTCAATACTTTTCTGTCCAAATATGATATTTTCTTTCTTAATTTAAAATTATGTTCCCTATTTATTAACATTTCATAATTTTAAAAAGTTAATAAATAATATTTCAAAAAATAAAATAATTATCTTTAAAATAACAGATTTAAATACTTTTCTCATAAATTACATCTTTTTATTTTCATAATAAATTTTCTTGCAAATATATAATTTTATCCCAAAATTTTAATTTTTTATCCTATTAACATTCTCAAACAAGATATACCAAATATTTGTAACCACATGTAACAATAATAATAATATCATCAAATAATAATTTTTAAACAAAATTTGGTACTTGAAAATTAAGAAAAAGAATAGAAAAAATAAATTCAAAATATTTATTTGCAAACCCTCCTTCAAAAGTAATGCCTAGACCGAATTGGAAGTAAATTAAAATATTGAATCAAGTCCTCAGCTATAGTAAATCACCTCTTAATTAAGTTTATTTTTATTGAGAGAAGATGAAAAAAAAGAAAAAGATGAGAAGGGTTTATATAGGGGGGTTTTGGATGGTTGGAAAATATGAGGTTGTGAAGGTTGAGAATTTAAGAATGTTTTGGTGAGGCGGTAAGAAAATTAGGGTGTAGTTGGGAAAGGTTGGAAATTTGGGGTTGTTACAACCATAGTAGGCAAACTTAGGCTATCGAGGAAGCGATGACATTTTTTGCAATATTTTGTAGAGGCCACTAATAGGGTATGTTGTATTTGTATTTGAACCTCATTTATGTATAATTTTCATTTGGTTAGTTATGAGCACTTAGCTTGATTCGCGTATGCAGCGTTGTTATTTTGGAGCTACAGTTGTATATATATTAGCATGTGGATCGTTGTACTATGGCAATTGATGTATATGTAATCAAGCTTTATATATGATCATGGATGTATGTTGGCAAGGATGGCGTAGACGTGTTTTGATTTCTTTTGGTTAATATCGTTACTATTATTCTATTCCTTCTATTTTCTTTAATAGCTCGCGAACCGGGTTCGTGGCTAGAATTCGGGGCGTGACAGGCTCCAAGTCTCCATTCAATGTAGACCCTGTAGTTATATATGAAAGAGAAAAGGATTTGATTCATCTACCAACTAACTACTTCCATAAAATGAAATTTCAACTTAAGTAAATTAAGAAAGTAAAACAGAAAAAGCACCTTCTTTGAAGAAAAAGCTTCTTGCAGAAAAGGGATATCGAAAAATGGCTTTACTATCCACCACAAACAGAAGACTCGGTTGCAGAAAATAGAAAACCACCAGTCACCATAGGAGATGAGTATGATCACTGCCTACACCATGTATCACGGAGAAATCAGGATCAACGTCTCAAAACAGGAAAAATATAAGTTGCCAAGTAAAAAGCTTTTGTCATAGACCAGTTGCTAGATAAAAAGCTTACCCACATCAACAACTGAGAACCTCTGAAAAGCCACTCATGACATGGACCATGAGAAACATTTATTGTTCCCTTGAGAAAAATAACCATACCAAAGACAGCTATGCTTGCTCCAAGAGTAGGGGTAAGACGCAACAAAATCTTCTCTAAATAGTGCATCTGTATGATTAAACACACTTTAGTTCGCATAATGCAAATCTCCACAGAAGAGGTTTTTACGGAACATTATTTAAAACCTACCCGCTCGCAATTTCTGGAAGTCCAGTTAGCGATTACGAGTATTGTGATGATAATCAAAGTCAAAAGATTGGCACCAAAAGCAAGCACTGTAAAAACTGTTAAGAGCAAACTAGATCACCACAACTACTACAATTATTTTAGTGCCAAAAAAAAAGTATCAGAATCGTTAATAAAACAAAAAGGATATATGTTGCTGAAACACTCTGACCATCCATCTCGGTCCCATACCTGAATACAAGTATCAAGATATTAAAACAGCTCAATTACCAAAGGTGGAAAAATCAAATATGTTTTAATTTACAGAAAAAAGAAGAATCAACGTCAGGCACATACCAATTATTTCATCCCCTTCCCCCTTCACTTTAAAACCCTAGTGCACATTATAAGAAATTGATTCTATTTATTTTTGTCTTCTTCCTTTTTTTTTTTTTTTGGCTTTTACTCAGTCAAAGATAGTCTATTAATATTCTCCAAAATGGTCACGTCTCCATTGAAAACGACTGTTAAAGGGAAAGGTCTTAAGATGAATGATAAAAATGACAGCTTAACCATTTAGTATTCTAGCCAGATTAGGGACTACAACTTTGACCAATTCAAAATAATTTTGAATCTACTCAATTCAATTTAGAAATTTTCAAATGCTTGATACGGGACGAGATTATTGATCATGCACAGTGCACATGCATGGACGGCGTAATAGTTTACTAAAGGAGACTACAGTCGTTCAGTATTTTTTATTTGTTCAAAATTTTTTGTGTAAAATTTTTTATTTTAAATTTTAATGTTAAATTTGTAGGAAATTTTTATGAATTTAATGTGAATTTATAAAGTTGAAGTTTACAAAAATTATCAATTTTGAGCTATTTTTAAAATAGTGTGCACATAATATTTTTTGCGTTTCTTGAGGGGGTTTGAAAGTTCTTGTCGCGAGTTACGATACAGTATATTCACGTGTCCAAAACAACAAACGATATAAATGAAAATTGACTTAAAAATGAGGTGTTCAAAGAGGATTAAAAGTGAGGTAGTTAAACCTTGTGTGAATTATCCTACATCGATTAGATAAAAACTTTCACTGTTGTATAAATATTATAATATATGCTACTAAAGGTATAATCTAGTGACACATGCATATACAGATGGAAGCAATACACAAGCATCGTCTATCCAGTCTATGTGTGGTTCAAACCAAATATTTTAATTTAAATACTTTAAAAAAATATTATGTTAACACCCCAGGCTAGAAACAACTCGGATTTTGTATTTTAATTCATTACCAGTTCGGGCCAGAAACAACTCGGATGACGGGACATGTGGCCTCGTCTTGTATAATTTAGTATTTACATTTTCTTGTTCTATATAAGTTCTAATTTTGTTCAGTATTAAATTTCTGTTATTTCCAGTTTGTTATTTTCAATTTATTATTTATTATTATTCAGAAATTATTTAATTACAACAGCACTAACAAAATTTACAGTTTAATTTTTTTTTATATAGATTTAGCCACCTCCATAAATTTTATACTTGTATACCCAGGTTCCATTCCTGTGCATACGCACAAGCAAATACCGTTTCATAGCTTAATCAAGTCGAAAAATAAGAATTTATACCCAGTATTACAAGATTTTTTGTAATACTGGGTATAAATTTGTATTTTTTGACTTGATTAAGCTATAAAACAGTATTTGCTTGTGCATATGTACAGGCACCTCCATAAATTTTATACTTGTATACCCAAGTTCCATTCCTATGCATATGCACTAGCAAATACCATTTCATAGCTTAATCAAGTTGAAAAATACGAAGTTATAGGCAGAATTGCAAAAAAAGAAATAGGATTTTTTGTAATTCTAGGTTAGGTGGGCTCCAATATTGCATAAATGATGCATCAACAGAAATAATTCCTAATATGTTCTACTACATTATGTTCGCCATTACTAATGACGAACATTTGAAAATACTATATATTATTCGCCACTAGTAATGACAAACAATAATATATATATATATATGTATATAATTCGCCAATAGTAATAACGTACCGTTCACCATTAGTAATGACAAAATATTATTATTTTTCTTTATGGGCAAAAATTAATTTACGTGTTGTTACGAAAATAATAATTTATTTTATATATTTTTTAAGTTTGCCAACCAATTCCAACCTAACTCATCTACCTACGTCAAGATTAAAAACTATTTACAAAAGTAACCAAAAGTGACTAGCAAAATACAATGAACCACTTTTTTTTTGGGGCGCGTGATAATGATAACCCTAGTCATGGTCGGCAATGGGAAATCAAAACAATCCTAGTCAATTCAGAAAAAGAAACTGACTGTTGTTAAATAAATTATATAAGAAATAAGAAGATGGGTGTATAAATGGATGGAGATTTTACATATATTCTGCATACTCAGTTCAAAATTTGATATGTAGAAAAAAAATTAATACGAATATATAAACACAAAAATTAATAATATATTTTTATTGTTAAATCATGAATAGAGATATTAAAATTTTTTTTATATGTATAAAATCTGTATTATGTATATATATACATCTTTACACATAATTTGGCTGTACGTGTGACGTGGAAGGCAATAATTGTTCGCTGAGGCGTGGGGCAGCCGGGTAGATGTGACTGAGAAAGCTCGGGTTTTTTTTTTGAAGCTTAAAAAATAAAATAAATTGTTATTTTTGCAACAATATATAAATTGATTTTTGTCCTAAAAATAATAATAACAATATTAATTATTTTTATCATTATTAATGGCGAATAATAAAAAAATATTATTTTTTATCATTACTAATGGATAACTGTAAAATATATATATATATGTTCGTCATTAATAATAGCGAATAATATATAATATTTTCAAGTGTTTGTCTTTAGTAACGACGAATATAGTGTAGTGCACCGTATTAAGAATTATTTATACTGATATATCGTTTAGGCAATATTGAAGTTCACCTAACCCAAAATTGCAACAAACCTCAGCTCAAGTAGCTCACGAGCACAACACCTTATCTAGTCCCCGACTCTATAATTACGTTCTTGCAACTTTGAAGGACTAAATAGATATGACTGTAAGAATGGGAGAAAAATAAAGTAGACCCATACTGAGAGGACCAGTGGAGTAATTAACGCATATAAAGGTTGATGGAGCAAACAATTATAAATAGATAAGAGATTATTTAAAAAAAATTACAAATAGAAAAAAGTAAAAAAAGAAACATGGTAGCAAAGTTTATGGGGGTAAAAGGATAGTTAAAAGACCAAAATGTATCTGGCTTTTTTTCTTTTTTATTTCTCAAGGATAAATTTCAGTTAAATTTTCATTTTCTTTTGTGTTAGTTAAACCTTCCGCCATCATCTATACGGGCTTGCAACAACAGCTGAAGATATAAAATTAAAATATATAAAAGTTGTTATATAAAATTGTATTTGCAACTCTTGAAAAAGTTGGGTTGAGTTTCACTTTTATTAGTGAGCTCGTGCAATGCGATGATTCGACGATCAAATCACACCAATATCTTATAGAGATGCTTCTTTTAACATGTCAAATTTATGATTACAAATTGATTGCCTCATAAAAATGTTTAAAATATGAATTTAATTTGGAAGAATAACATAAATTATTTTGCATTTAATCCATATAATTTGTTGTGGTTCGATATTACAGGTTTTCATATGATTTTAGGTAATTTGTTGTGAAAATTGAAGACCCGATAATTAAAGCAATAAAAAACATAAGGCCCAACAGTTCGTACATGTATCAATCGAACAAGCCAGACAGCTCAAGATGGTCACCCTATTTTATGACATAAACGCCCTACTTATATCTATTATCCTACCTACATATTTAAAAATAAGTGATCATGGGAACATAAGCACCGAAAGAAGAGTGTCTAACACTTATTATAGTAGTATAAGGGTGAGGAGGCATGTTTTAATCACAAAAATATAATCTTGCAAGTAATGTTATAAAAACGTTCAAGAATTTTTCATTGCAAATTCTATTTTTATGGATAAAATATATTTCCTCGTGCTTACACCACTACAATAAAGTGATATGCATTCTTCTTTCCACCCACACCACCCCATCACCATTCAATTGTGAAGCTGGGTGGTTGTTTTTTCCCTTGGGTAGATATAAAAAATCTAAGGAGGGACAAAGAACCACCAATCATTTTTCATTTTCTCACTGTTGTTTTTGTCGGGTAGCAAAGAAGGCTACAGAGGACACCTAACACAACACTTCCTCATTACCTTCCACATCATATTTTTATTTTATTTTATTTTATTTTGTTGCTTAGGAAATTTGTACAGGGTTGGTGTTGATTTTTTGTGCTTTTGGGGCTACAATTTGAGGAACCTTTGGAGAATTAATTAATAAAAAATTAAAATTATTTATTTTTCTTGATTAAGTTGTTTAATTTAAAGGCATAATTATTTTCTTAAATAGTTGCAATGTCTTTGCTATTTAGTTTAAAGGCATAATTATTTTCTTAAGTAGTTGCAATATCTTTGCCAGTATGCTCTAAATTAAATTTTGTTATGTTTCATCTAACCTATGCCATGTTAGGCTGGATTTCTTCTTGTTTAGGGGGTAACAATAAATTAGTGGAATCTCATAACACCTTAATTGATGAGTATGATTTTATAAATCTTAATCCAAAATTGATTTAGTCTAAACTCTGGGTTTTTACCATGTCCGAGTATTTTATAAATTATCACGGCGCAGTTATGGAGTTTGACAAACTCTCGATGTCACACTAGTTAAAAATAAAACAGATTATAAATATTAGTGATTTTCTAGACAAATTTTATTTGGAACTCATCAATTGGGGAAATTAGGGGAGGAAATCAATTTATTAGATTCCTTATTTATGCAAGACTTTTAATTTTTATTGTTGAAATTTATATTTGGCACATAAAGAGTGTAAATCTGACTGGAGGGTCAAATATAAACTCCCAAAAGTGGATGGTTTAATCTTGAAAGTCCGAATATTGTATCCAAGTTTCAGTCTTTCTGATATCTTTCTTTGCCTTTAAGTTCTATTCTTTCCCAAAGGTTCTCGTCCGAATGTACTTCTTGTAAGCCAAAGGTTCTTCTTGAAGTCCTCCTTTAGTATTTGAAAGTGTGGACAAGAGGGCTACCCACCACAAATGCTCTGATACTTAAGTAAGAAAAGGTTCGAATAAAGATTGTAAATGTAAGATAATTAAGGTAATAAATGTTGTATTAATTAAGTATTAAATATAGAAAGAAAATTTTCACCTATCTTTTCAGCTCACAAGTGTCGGCATTTATAGTACACAGTACTTGTGCAACTATTAAATGATATTACCTTATTAGTCCTTGAATTCCCTGTTAATTAAGTGTGTGACAGATAGTTTGCTTTAATTATAGCATTGGTCACCTAGTTTTATTGTATGTACAGACACATACTTATCAACTGCTCCCCAACTGCCTCGACTATAACTCTAGTTTGTTGATTCGATGGAATTATTGATCAGAGATAATTTTGATAGGGAAATGTTACCTTCTGGGGTAAGGTTATTTAATTTTAGGGATGGAATTTCATAATAAAAATTAACATCGAGATTTTAAATCTTTGTCATTTAGATTCGAACCTTGTTGCCTCGGACTTCTCGATTTCTTATTTTAATTTCCTGAGACTTACCTTTAAACTATTGTTTCTAGGTATAATGCATTTATACTCTTTTTATTAGACATTAAATGCTTTAGGAGGTGAAATTACTAATCCAATGAACCTATTAGCCATAGGCGGTTGTATGCCAGTCCACGCTTACTTAAGAGACGTGGAGCATTTATTGTGATGGACACATGTCTTTTCATCTTCCCTAAATTTCCACCTATAAATAGGTGATCCTTCATGTTTGAATCTCACTTGTTTCCCCAACTTACCATTCTAGAGAGAGTTTGATTTCTTACCCCTTCAAACTTCCAAATGGATTTCTCTGATAGTAATAGCAGCTCGGATATGAATCTCTATGATACCTTCCTTGATAGGGGAGTTATCACGACTTTGGAACAATATGAGGAGCTGAAGAAAGAATTATCCTTGAAGGATCATAAGCTGGAGGAACTGAAATTCAGCTTGGAGAAGTATGATGACCTCCTGTCCCGGCTGGTGGCCCTGGAGGTGGAGGTAGCAACGTTGGGAGCCAGGGTCTCTGTTCTGGAGAAAACTTCATATAGTCCTGGGATTCGTCCCTATGGTGCAAGCCTTGGGGCTAAGGTTGCCACCCTGGAGTCGGCCTTCTCTAGCTCATCTAGCTCCACCTGGGGGGGGAAGATGATACTCATAGGGGATGTATTATATCTCTTGATAGCTTCATGTAATCCCCCCTGAAGATAAATAAAGTATTTTACGGGTTTTCACTCATTCGACTTTTTTGAATTGTTATTTTATTTAAACAGCATATACTAACATTACTGCTATTTTAGTTTCACTATGATACTTCCATTCGAATTCCCTTTGATTTATGATAATACTTCTGCCACGTGTAACCAATGTACTATTAATTGGGTTAAATTAATCGTATCTGCCAATTTAAAGGTCTTATCATATTATTAATACAATAAATGCTCGTCTCCCACCGTCAAACTTTTTCTCTATAAATTGCTCAAAACATGATCTTACTTTCCATTCAAACGTATTTTTGTTAGAGAGAGGAAATAGATTTTTCTTATATACCTCAATATTATGTCTTAATCAAGTGAGTGTAGTGGGTATAGCTATGATACTGATGTAGTTCAAATAGGAAAAGACTTTACATATGACCTCCTGAACCTAAAGGGCTTCATTCTTCAGAGCTACTTTAACATTTGGATACAATAAGTTAAGGGTACAATAACAATAACAATAAAAACCGAAGGGCATACGTAGGGTCTACTTTGTTTTGGTATCAGAGTTGGACCCACTATGAATAATGAAAGGGAGCGTAGTCGTCTTGTTAACCACTATTGTGGTAAATTGGGTGAATCCGTAAAGTTATTTTCCTAAGAAAAGCTTATGGTTGGCTAGTAACAACGGATAAGTCCTTCACTCCTATTGACTCCGAGATTCCTACAACAATAAAACTTGAATACTGTGTAGACAATAAGCTTGAGCCTGTGGAAGATGTGGGTACTTCAAGTTCTCAAAGTAGCTTCGAAGAATGAAGCGCTTTGATTGTTATTGTACCCTTATTTTATTTATGGAATGGGCAGCCTGAAGAGAATTTATTTGCATATACAATTACTTGATTGTATTAATCCATTACCTGATTGTATTCATCTAGAAAAGAAATTACAGACTTCGAAAAAGAATTGCATTCTACTATTACTGCCTTTAACCTACTGATAATACTTTTAAGCTTTTGAAGACATGCATAATTTCTGCATTCTTTGCATCGGCTTTATCCCGTTGCTCCCGAAGTCCTGTAACTTCCTGATGAAGGTCAAACAGCTCTAACGTGAGCTCGTGAGGACATTCATTTTCTTCCCGAAAGTACTCATTCTCGTCCCAAATATGAGAATTCTCCTCCTCAAGCTCTGCAAAGCGTTTGTTTAGGCTTAACAGCCGACCAACTTCTCGCTGCAACCAATCTGAGCGTTCGTCAACATCAGTTTTCTTTTTCAAAGTTTCCTCAGTCAGTTTTTGGGATTAATTAAGTTTATGGCGATAAGAGGCAACCTCTATATTAATCTCGTCTTTCGTGCTAATAAATTATTCCCCCTCAAAATATGCCACATTGCGTTCTAGTTCAGTAATGGTGAGATTAGCTTCACAGAAAGATTTTCTTAGCTCCGAATTGTGATAAATGTACAGACATAATTTAGAATGAAAAACATTACACAATGCTTTAAAGGACACTATAAAAATGAGAGGTCGAAAGAGCGAACCTCGATTAGGATCTAGCGAAGCATGGCGAATATGATTCACCAACTTCACCAGTTGCAACCTGAATTCCCCAATCCAACCCTCGCCTAGGTTGGGCATGTCTTCGGGTCAAACTGGAGAATGGGGAGCAGGGAAGTTACTTCTATCCTATATAAACAAACAATAATGTCTATTCAGGCTTCAAGTATCAAGTAATAATAAAGAGGGTCTAAGAAAAATAAAATAAGCGTCTCATTCACAAAAGTCATTACAAGATTCGGACTATATCCGTATTATAACTAATTCCAAATAAACATATCATGCCAAACTAACCACAAGATTTCTTACTAGCAAAATCTTGATATCTAAAAAAAGAGGAAAAAGAAACTAAAAGGAGGTGCCCTAAAAAAAATCATGAATTATTTTCTACAGGAGGACACGTCAGGGTGCGGAGAAGCCGAGGAACCAACAATGGGAGAGGATGTCTAAGAAGATTGTTTGCGTTTAAGCTCCGTGAAAGTCTTATAATTGAATTCCAAATCCTTAATAAATTTAGGTTCAGAGAACGTAAATTTACGTTTACTCTAGAGGGGACTTTTTTCTATAACTTCATTAGCATCTAAACCCCGCTAGCAAGCAATCTGGGCCTCTTAGTTGCATAACCTTTTCCACCTGAAGGTCAGGGAATATAAGGCCCCAATTTTCATCGACATTGTTGTACTATTGTAGCGGTACTGTTCAATAGTATAGTGATGTAAATTAATCATCTGAATGTTGTAATAATCTCAGAATTTAATAAAATGCAGCGTTATT
>MKEJ01028076.1:0-11635 GCA_001753735.1 Embelia ribes
TGTGGTTGGGAATGGATTTGGGTACTGTTAGTAGCATCACACTCCGGGTGCTTGAGATTGGGGGCGTGACACCAGTGAACTTTCTGAACTAACTTTGAAGTGGGTGTACCGGTACACCACTTTTGTGTGCTGGTACTCCTCTGTGTCCCCTTCAACCCAATTCAAGGGTTGGTGTGCCAGTACACCCTTGTTGTGACGGCCTTTAGTGAGCTCCCTAAACCCAACTTTGAAGTTGGTGTACTGGTACACCACTCTGGTGTGCCGACTTCCAATATTTTTCTCTAATCAACCTGGAGCTCAGTGTACCGTTACTTCTCTATTAAGTACCGGTACTCCTCTGTGTACTTTTACACTCATCTAGTGTACCGGTACTCCAGTCCACAACCACACTTCAACCCTCAACAACGTTTTCAACTCTTGACCATGATAACAACACCTGCAATGACACCACATCTCGCGGCTATACCATTATACAAACGTCAACAATAATATAACACAACATCTTACTTCTACGCTTCTATATTCTCATACGTATTTCATACCATAGTATACATGTTAACAACATAGCATACAACGCCTCGTAATCAATGCATCAATACTAATATCTCGTAATCATTGCAACAATACCAAAATCTCGTAATCAACACATCAATACTAATGTCTCGTAATCAACTCTTATGCTACATTTTATACTACTGCAATATATCAACAACAAATAAATAATAACATTATTTGTTTAAAAATGAAAATTTTACATAGAATTTTTTGGATCTTACATCCTTCCCAACTTAGGAAATTTCGTCCCCTAAATTCACATGCACAACATGCAAGCAACATGCATCGGTATTCTCGAAGATCTCTAGAAACTTCTCACGCATCACGTCCTCGCATTCCCAAGTCATCTCTTCACTTGAGCCACTCTTCCATAACACCTTCACTAACTGAATAGACTTCCATCTCAATACTTATTCCTTCATATCCAATATTCGAATTGGTTTCACTTTATATGACACATCTTCTTCTACATGTAAGTCATCGAAATTCACTACTTGTGAATGATACTGTATATACTTTCTCAGCATCGACATATGAAAAATGGGATAGACATTCGATAACTGTGGTGAAAACGTAAGCCTATAAGCCATTTTCCCTTCCACTTCAAGAATTAGAAATGGACCGATATATCTCGACGACAATTTTCCCTTCTTACCAACTTCATAATCCCCTTCTTCGAAGATATTTTTAAGATTACATGCTCTCTTAATTTGAATGACAATGGAAGTCGTCTCACATCTACATAACTCTTCAAATGGCTTCACACCATTTCTAATATCTATTTTATCATTTAAACATTCCTTGTCATCTCTTGTACCATTTTAGGTCCAAGCAACATACTATCTCCAACTTCTGCCTAACAAATAGGAGAATGGCATGAACATCCGTATAATGCTTTGAACGGAGCCATTTCTATGCTCGAATGATAGTTGTTATTATATGCGAACTCTATCAAGCTCACATGTTCTTCCCATCCACTTCTGAAATCTAGGACACATACCCGAAGCATATCTTCAAGCATCTAGATTGTTCACTCAGACTGCCCATCGGTCTGCAAATGAAAGGCTATACTCATCGATAGATTAGTTCCCAAAGCCTTCTGGAGACTCGACCAAAATTGCGACACGAAATTAGGATCTCGATTCGACATGATTAATACTGGAGTCCCATGCAAACGAATGATCTCATCAATGTACATCTGACAAAGCCTCTCAATGGAGTTGGTATTATGCATTGGTATAAAGTGAGCAGACTTCATCAAACAGTCTACAATCACCCATATCGCATCATACCCTTTCCTTGACTTCGGTAACCCCACCACGAAATCCATTATAATTCATTCCCACTTCTACTCAGGAATGGGTAACGACTATAACAAACCATCAGAATGTTTATGCTTGGCCTTAACTTGCTGGCACGTTAGTCAAACCAAACTCCTCTACATCCTTCTTCATACCCGGCTACCAAATGTGATGAGACACGCCATGATACATCTTTGTGCCACCCGGATGAACTGCCAAATGTGAATGATGAGACTATTTAAGGACCTCCTCTCAAATCAAAGCTGGCACATACCAACTACCTTAGAATCTCAATCTACCATCTTTATTTATGGTCCATCTATCTAGACCATGCTTAGAAAGAACATAAACATGAAAATCAACGGATTCATCATCTACCTTTTGAGCCTTTACAATATGAGTAATTAAGGTTGGTTGGACCTCAATTATAAATAGCATCGCACTTCTACCTTCTACTTCTACCACTTTTAACCCAAACTCATTCAGCATACTTAGCATCTCCCACTCATTCATATCAAGAAAAGCGAGAGTACACCGAGTTTTCTGGTTCAATGCATATGCTACCACATTAGCCTTCCCCGGATAATACTCTAGATCAAAGTTGTATTGATCTAAATACTCTATCCACCTCCTCTGATACATATTCAATTCACGTTGAGTAAAAATGTACTTCAAAGATTTATGGTCGAAGAAAACTTCAAATTTCTCTCCATAAAGATAGTGTCGCCAACACTTCAATGCGAACACCACCTCGCCAAGTTCAAGATCATATGTCGAATAATTCTTCTCATGAATTTTCAACTGCCTAGATGCATAGGCAACTACCCTTCCTATTTATATCAACACGCAACCCATACCTTCCTTTGATACGTCACAATACACCGTATATCCAAGACTACATTTCAAAATAATTAATATTGGATTTGAAGTCAACAAATCCTTCAACCTTAGAAACAACTTTTCATATTTCGAGTCTCACTCGAACTTCACCCCTTTTCAAGTCAATCGAGTCATCAGAGCAACTAATCATGAAAAGTCACACACGAATCGACGATAGTACCCTACAAGACCCAAGAAACTCCTAATTTTGAATACCAACTTTGGTCTCTCCCAATTCTTCACCTCTTATAATTTCGGAGGATCAACCGAAACACCATTCTTTAAAATAACGTGCTCGAGACAATGCACTTCATTCAACCAAAATTTACACTTCGAAAACTTAGCATAAAGTCTATACTTCCGAAGAGTGGATAAGACTATATTCAAATGCTTCTACTTTACCTCTTTAGTAGTCGAATAGACTAGGATATCATTAATGAATACCACTACGAATTGATCCATGTATGGACAAAAAATAGTATTCATTAAATCCATAAAAGCTGTCAAAGCATTCGTCGACCCGGACGACATCACTAAAAACTCGAAGTGTCTATATTGAGTACGAAAAGCCATCTTCTATGTATCATCCTTACAAACACGCCATCGATTATAACCGGAACAAGATCAATCTTCAAAAAGAATTTGAAACTTTACAACTAATCGAATAAGTCATTTATTCTTGGCAATGGATACTTGTTCTTTATGGTCACACGGTTTAACTTTTGATAATCTATGTATATTTTCATAGTTCCATCCTTCTTAGGGATGAACAATGCTAGTACACCCCACGGAGAAGAGCTATCTTGAATAAAGCCTTTTAGCTTAAGAACATCTAGCTGGATTCTCATCTTATCCAATTTTGCTGGAGCCAAGTGATTCGGTGATATAGCTATTAGCTTAGTGCCCAAAATCAAATCAATTCAATTGAGAATTCGATTTCCCTCTCGAGGAAGACCATTTAAATCCTTGGGAAAAATATCTATCCGGCACAACAAGGATTGACTCTAACCCCAAAACCGACACTTCAGAGATAGAAAGACTAACCAAAATACATGCTAGATTAGTCTATGCCTTGCGTGAATAAGGAAGAGGGGACTCACGCTCTCTATGATAACAAACTCTAACTCCCGTCGCAGTCAATACTGACATTTTATGTCTTTTGCAATCGATAACGGCATGAAAGTGAGACAACCAATCAATTTTGATAATGATGTCAAATCCCAACATCTCAAACAATACGAAATCAAACTCGAAAATGTGATCTTCTATTACCAACTCACACTCCAATGCACTTCACTAACACAAAATGATGTATTGGTAACTCTCACATGTGAGCAAAATGTGCAAATATGATAGAGCATGATGCACCTGTGTCAAACAACGCACATGCCCAAGTAACAAGGAATAAAAGAATACCTTTCACCACAGAAGACTCTGAAATATTGGGAGCTTGCAACATGGCATAAGCATGAGCCTGAGAGGTCTGTCCCTACTGATATCCTCTACGATAACCCTACCTGCCCCTATAGGAAGGTCCCTCTTCTTGATGAGATAATGCAAATGGAGGTACAATGGCCCCCTTATCGACACCTCGGATGGAATAGAAGAAGGAGCTCCTCTAGAACTGCTCGGTATGCCAAAACCCTGGGGACAATGTGCTTGCATTGCTTCTAACCCCCATACTGCCTACATTCCACCGAAGGACATAATATTTGCATATGCCCCTGAGCGCTATAGAAACGACATACAAGCGGATGAGCATAATCTCTAGCTAGATGGCACTGCTGGTCATACGTAAATCACCTTGACCTACAAAATGACAAGTCGGATGCAGAAGATTGGGCAGGCTGAGGACATCCACCACGAGAAGAAGAAGAAGAAAACGCATTGTGAGATCTCTTTCTATCACCACCCTCACCAACACTAGAACCAACACTGTCGCCAACATTACCACTTCCTCCACCACCACCACCATGGCTACTTATGGCAACCCCCAAGTCCTTAATAGAATGAGAACTCAAAGACTGGCCCTAAGGCTTAGGAGGGTGAGCATCAAGAACTTGTTACCTCTCAAGCAAACTCGCCTCCACTTTCATTGTAACACTTACGTAATCTTCATAAGTCTTATGGAGTCCCAACACAGGAATGCTCTTTATAGCATGATGGAGTCCATCCTCAAACTTATTCACTTGTAGCTCCTCCGTCGAGACAAGTTCCGGTACATAACGAGAAAGACTTGTAAACTGCCTTTGGTATTGCTCCACCGTCATGCTTTTCTGAATCAACCCCGCAAACTCCTTCTACTTCCTTTCCCGTAAGGTTAAAGAGAAGATTTCCTTTAAGAATGAACTTCGGAATGCCACCTATGTAACATTCCCATTGCCATGTATTTCTTCATAGTCTTTTCACTACTCGCCCGTTTCTCCACCAAGAAAGAATGGGGCTACTGCCATTTGTAGGTCATCGTCGACCATATGGAGCACGTCAAAATACACTTCACTGCCAAAAGCCAATGGTCTGACATGATTGGCTTTTCCTCTCCCATAAAAGTAGGTAGATTTATCCGCCTAAAACATATATAAGCTTCCGAGGCCTTTGTCTCAACACTCGGTAAGTTCCCTGTCCTTGTAACATGCGCAAAGTTGCACATCATCTCTTTCATGGCTCCCGTCAATCCTGTAGTGTCCACTTGGACTCCCTAAATGCCCGTTTGAGCTTACGGCTAAACACGTGGTCAAGCATGAAGAGCCTTTTCCTCGTACTCCCCCAAACTCACTTCACTGCTCTCTTCTAATTTGGGAATACCCTCGGCTTCATGGATTCTGAATTCTATCTCGGCTTCTCTAGCCCATGTACATCTAGCTTGCATTTCCTCATCACTATGACTCACAACACGTCCCCCGCGAGTACCAACTCCATGGCCTTGACCAACACTCCATCCACTACTCCTTCTTCGCCCATGAGTTCTTCCTCTTTGCTTCTCAAACAAATGTCTTATACAACACACACCTTTACTACAACACTTAATACCAATGTAGTGCAACACCAATACTTATACAATCCAACGACAACACTTATGCATCTCTACACTAATGCAAATACTACTCGATGCCAATGCTATTGAAAAATAATGCAACTACCAAACATTACTCATGCGACTCTACAATACACACTACTAGTACTAACAACACAACTACATACAAGCAAACAACACCTACACTCTTGGCCCCACCTACACTCTTGGCCCCGCCTACCCTCAAGCCACTAAGGTTTATCTAACCAAGTTAAGCTCTGATACCAACCTGTCGTGTCTTAAAATCCCAAATGACCCAGGGTTGTGATCTTGATCCCTTGTTAAAGAAAAGGAAACTAAAAATATATATATTTTGAAAGAAATAAAATAAAATGGGATATCATCTACAACGCTTTTTCACATCCTCATTCTATAGCATTATACAATATCAGAGTATGTGGAAAAGAAATATACACTATAGCCTGCATATGGCCTTTATATTGAATTAAAAGATATGCTTAGCCTACATATGGCATGTATATCAATGCAAGCAAACTCTATGTTTACATCAATATAAGATAAGTTGCATGCTTGAATCAACTCTATAATATATTACATGTTCTTGCCTAATACATCTCTAGCCACTTAAGGCAATAATATGAAATAATACAAAAGAATTGTCTATATATTAACTATACCGTGCCTCGAAAATAATACATAATCAAAGAACAGGCTACAATGCAAAAATAAAAACTAAATCTCTAATAGCTTTAAAAGATATATAAAAACATCAACGCATGGCCTCAACGAGGTCCATCTCCCATATCTGCACCTACAACACAGTTTATGATACAATATGAAAAAGAAAATATACAAGTTAACTTACTAAATAACACGATAAATAGTATGCTATGTGGTGCTAATATGTATAAATGCAATAGGTAATAGTGTATGAAATGCAACTCGATACCGATACTAACACCAATACATGGTGGGAACTAGTGTTTCAACACATTCTATAATATGCCTTCCTTGTAGGATGCGATTATAGATTATAGATCAACACTAATACCAATATCGATACCGACACAGCACAATACATAAAGGTGGGAACTAGTGTCTCAATATACTCTATAATCCGCCATCCTCGCGGGATGTAATTATAGATAAAAATCCCTAATTAGGTTTCCTGACTTTTACGGTAGGGCACTGAGCCCTCTCTTTGCTTTCAACACATCAAAGGTGACACTTTTCCCAAAAACAAGTCGAACCAACTCTAACTTCCATGAATGCAGCTCATACATTTTCCCATAATCAAAGCTTTAAAATCCTTGATTTTAAATCATCAAAGCTTAAATTCATCAACATATTTGAGCATATCGCTCTAACACATTTTCAACGCCAACTCGTTTCAACACTTTTAACACTTTCTTTTGAAAATCTCATTTTTAAGTTCAACACATAGAAAATCATTTCTATGAACTTCTCATTTTCATTAAAATCACTCATGTCTATATAATGAAAATGTAACTCCATGTATGCATGAATGATACATATCTCATGTACGTTTATTATCAACACCAACACATACTCATTCAATGCCATTTAGTTCAATAGCTAATAATTTACTATTTCTACTCGTACAACTCCAAGTAATCAACACATCATATATACATAAAGGTACGAACACAGACTTACGCTTATATTTTATTCTATAATCTACTCGTACCTTACATGATGCTAATCAACTTTCGGCAGCTAATTACCAAAAAGGCCCAACCTTCATCTTTTTCACCTCTCGATTTGATCTAGTAAATAAAACTAAATCATTGAACACCAAGACTTAAAGATGATCTATTATTCACGTAGATAAACAAATTCAACTCACGTTTCACATACGAACTAGGTACAGAAATCAAGAAATCATGAGCTTAAAGACAAAGTTAAAAACTTACCTCAAAACGATCTCTAGGTCTTGAGGAGTGAGGATCTACCCTTAAATTTCCCCTTCACCTTCGGAAATTATATGGTTTCACCTCTTCTATCTCTTCCCCCTTATCTATCTCTTTCTCCTTATTGCTCTCTACTCAAATTTAGAATAATGAGGAGAGAGAGTGTGTTATGTTGTCTTAAAGCAG
Organism: Embelia ribes; assembly: GCA_001753735.1. NCBI lineage: Eukaryota > Viridiplantae > Streptophyta > Magnoliopsida > Ericales > Primulaceae > Embelia > Embelia ribes. The sequence goes on from MKEJ01028076.1 coordinate 7,887, forward strand.
TGGGGTCCACAATTATATTCAACTCTGACTCGGTGTACCGGTATACTCCCTTGGTATGCTAGCTCCCAATCTGTCTTCCTTAACCATCTTTGGAATTGGTGTACCAGTGAACTCCCTTTGGTGTGCCGGTATTCCCCTTCCTTCTTTTCAACCAAGCCAAAGATTTGTGTGCTGGTTTTCAGTGAGCCTTCTTGATATATATGTATTATTACACCACTTGGGTGTGCCAACACTCCTCTATATTTCATTATACCCATAAGTGTACCGGCTTCTAGTGAGCCTTTTTGCCATTTGTGTACTGGTACACTACTTTGGTGTACCGATACACCAGCCTACTTCCACACTTCAACCATTAACAACTTCTACAGCTCTTCACCATGATAACAACACTCTCTACAATACCATATCTTATAACTATATTATAGTACAAACGTTACCAATAATACAACATATCTTCTTACTATAGTACATGTTCTAGTAATCATAGCATACAACATCTTGTAATCAACACATCAACACTAACATCTCTTAATCAATACAACAATACCAACTCCTCGTAATAAATGTATCAATACTAATGCCTCATAATTAACTCCTATGCTATATTTTATACTAATAAAATATATCAACACTTATTAAATAATAACATTACTTATTTAAAAATGAAAAATTTACACGGAATTTCCGGAACGTTACACTCCAGATTCTCCACATGTTGTACCAAGGTAGCCACTGTGTCCCTTTCCAGGAAGATATCATTTAAATTGATATCAGAGTTGCTGCTGGAGAAATCCATTTTAAGCTTTATTTTATTTTTATGATTGAGGATAGAGTTTTCTTTCTCTACAAAATGGATTTGAAAATGAATGAGGTTGAACCTCACTGAGAGTTCTATTTATAGGTAAATCAAAGGAAGTTGAAAAGTCACACATCAATGGTAATAAATGATGTGTGACTCTTGGGAAAATGCACACTGAACATATAGCCACCTATGGTTGACAGTTCATTTAATTAGTCTTTTCATCTCCCAAAATATTAAATGACTATGATAAGATGGCTGAGAAAAATATTTACCTTAGAAGATTCGCCCCTGATGTCCAATTAAAGCTTGAAGCCTGGGGATATAAGTCAAGGTCCGAGTTCTTAACGATCTGAGTAAAAAAATGATTATATCTGAAGAATGGGAATTCTGAACCCAAAACACGAGATTGAAAAATCGGGTCCGAACCTCAAATTCGAGTTTCTTTCCCTTGAATTTATTCCTTTTCAACCGAGGCTATAAATTTGTTCCGCACCTAAAAACTCTCCCGTGTCGATTAAAATTGAGAAAACACCCGTGGCAGTTGGGGAGTAGTTGATTAGTATGAATTTGTACATACAATAAAGTCAGGGGACTAAGACTATAATTAAATCAAAACTATTCGCCACTCGCTTCAAATAACAAGAAAGCAAGGGGCAATTGAGATAATATTATTTGATAGTTGTACATGTACTCTGTACTATAAATACTGACACTTGTCAGCCGAAAGGATATGTGAAAAATTATCTCTTTATATTTATTGCTTAATTCGTATAGCTTTTATTGCCTTAATTACCTTACATTTACCCGAACATTTACTTATTGAAGCATCGGAAAGTTTGTACGCAATCCCTCTGCCCACACTTTTAGGTATTGGGGGATGACATCGGGAATGACCTTCGGTTTGCGAGGAACACATTTAGACAATAACCTTTAGGCAAAGGATAGAAGTGAAAGGCAGAGGAAGAGACTGGAAATACTGAAATTCGAGATAAAGCATCCACACTCTCAATGTTAAATCCTTCACTTTAGGGAGTTTGTATTTGACCCTCCAATCAAATATACATTCTTCAGTAGCAGACCAGGCCAGCGCAGGCAAGATCCAGTACAGCTATGGCTTGATTGAATGAGCAGTGCAGCAACCACTCATGTAAACAAAAATCACAAGAATAACCTAAGCATACTTTGATACCAATGTGGGAAATTACAATAAATAATTCCTACAAAGCTGAAGCGTAAATAAACGTTTTGTAACTATATGTATGAACTTGGGAAAGAGATAGGGATTCATATTATGAAATGGCATTATAAAATTGAAATGTTGACTTCCAATCAAAGTCTGCCACGATAGAGACAACAGCCTCCGGCTGCTTCCCTTGCAGCAGCGAAACAATTTTTTTTTTTATGGACGTGATTTGCTTGCTACCAGGGAAGCAACTAGAAGTGTTGCCTTTGATGTGGCATACCCTGATTGGAAGTCGGCATTTCAATTTTGGAAATCATAATATATTTTTCCCAATTGAGCCAAAGAGAGGCCACTAGCCACTCTCTCATATTCCGTAAAATAAAATTTGTCACTTAACAATCGTGACATGACCATGTATGGGAACCACACGAGCAAGAGGTTATACTTTGTAATTTTTTCCTTTGTTTTTCTTTATTTTTATTTTTGGAAGTTTTCAAGGGAGAACAAGATAAGACTGCAGTTTCCTCATTTTCTGAAGAAAATTTCTTTTGGGTACAAATGACTAATTCATATTATCTTTAGACCAGAGAGAATTATATAAGGCCTGAAAATTATACCAACAGTTTCTTTTGTCCTAACTTTAGCATGTCAATATTATATAAGTTTATTAAGTCACAAAAATGCGATTTGAATCCGTATTAATAATTTTCTTAGGATTTATAGTAGCACTACCAGACTGATAATAAGGTTTAAAGACTCCTTTTATGACATTGCTAATTCTTCTTTACCGCTGTCATATTTTATTTCTCTTCAATTACCATTATCACATGTTCTTGTTTAGTATCCTCATCAGAAAGGAACATCTCTTCATCTATTCGTATTGCTGATTTTGGAGCTTATGAGATCCCTAAATTCGTATTTATCATAACTTTTCATTTTCTTTCCACATCTCTTCAATCCCGTGAGAGATTAGATTTCCTTCTTTTTTAGGTGAATTAACTTTATTAGCACCGGTTGCACTAATTAACTTCTCATTTTATTGTAAGTAGCAGCGGATCTATTAGTAGGATTACCATATTTACACTCATATGCAACAAAAAAAAAAAAAAGTAAAAAAATAAAATAAAATTCTTACAAAACTTGGGAAATATTTCATATTCAATACTCTACGTGAAATTCTCATCCATAGAATGACCAATCCAAATTCACTTATCCTCAGACTTAGGTAAAACGGATTTAACATAAGCTCTTGCATATGCAGTACAAGAAAGATTTAATGTAGGTAAATCAGTTTCAAAAAGATTCTCTAAAGGTTGTGTAATTGCCTGTAGAAAAGATAGCGCACAAAAATTTAATACAAGTAGAGGTATATGCAACCAAACAGATGCAATAGGAGACTCCTCAAAAAGAAACAAGTCCATAGCGCTTTTGAACGACCTAAACATAGCTTCTTTTATTTCAGGTGGGTTTCAAGTTCAAGCCTGGATAAAATCCTCAGCATCAAAAGATTTTATAAATACATGATTTTATTATACTATGACTAGCAAAATTTTTCATTTCTGGTATTTTGCAATATGTTCTTGATTCATCTCCATTAGTTGATGAAAACATAGAGGAGTTTCAAATCTCTTCAACTCAATTAGAAAAAATAAAGAGCAGGCTTCAATTCGTATGTGATTGCCTTAACTGGAGACAAATACCATGAATAAGAACATATCCCAAGTTCAATTTATCGGGGATAATCTCTCCACCGTACGTTGATTC
>MKEJ01028079.1:0-18733 GCA_001753735.1 Embelia ribes
TCCTTAAATATGTAAAGGGTAAACCCTTTCGTACCTTAAAAGTTTTTGCTTTTGTTTTTTTCATATTTTCTTCGTTATCATGTTGTTTCAAGCTTTTCATTTGCATTGTAGTTGAAACCGTTTTGATCTTAGTTAATCATTTGTACTAAGCATTTTTCCTTAAATATGTAAAGGGTAAACACTTTCCTACCTTAAATGTTTTTGTTTTTTTCCCCCCATATTTTCTTCGTTATCATATTGTTTCAAGCTTTATGTTGGGTTCGGAGGGGACTAATATGGCAGATTTATTTTTATATCATGTTTCCAGGTTTTTCAAACACTGGATCTTGACATTCTCTAAATGTTCTAAGTTTGGACATAACGCATCAAAATGCTTTATCTCCTCCCCCAGAAAATCCTCCATCTCATTCTAAGATTTGTATGCCTCAATTGTAGATTGAAGTTAAGAATAAAAAGGTTTCTTATGCCGAATCGAGTAAAACCAACAAGCTAAGTAGTCAACAAAAGTAACTCTAAATCTATCGACTAAAAGGCTATAATGTTGATATTTGCAGTCTGTTGAAGTTTAGCAGAGATGCTGAAGAGATTCAAAAGGTTTGATATAAGGGGCTCAAATTAAAGTTTGCCATGTAATTACATAGGGATGAAATGTTGTTGCATGTTGGAGACAATATTTCATCCACTTTAGGATTTTTACTCTTATCTATTAGCGCTGGATTTATAAAATATGAGTACCACGTTTATGGGATTAACTGAAATTACGTAAAAAAATATTGTTATACTGAAAATTTAATAGAAAATTATAAATAAAAATTTATATTAAAAACTTTGATCCTAGAAAATTATGATAACATTTGACTACACAGTTAGAAGTTCTTTCTGGCACTATAAGTCCATTTGTAGAAATCTAACAAATTTTGTTAAACATTTTTTCAATAGATTTATTTAAAAGTGCACCCCTTCAAAAGCCAATTTGTAGAAGCCCATTTTTGCTGCTTCTAAGGAAGCCCTAGTGACTTATCGCGAAGTGCACAAATCATAAAACATAACACCGGAGTCCCCAAAAACAGAACGAAAAAAAAAACAAAAAACTTAGCAATAACAGAAGAAGAGAGATCAATGCCGAGGTGAGAGAGCAGCTCCAATTGCGATCTTATCTATCGATTGATGTATTTAAATTGCTACTTGGTGAAAGACAAACCTAAGCAAACTCATGGATCCATCATTGCTTATCTAGCCTAGACTCCTGGGTTGAGAGAGATTTTATTTCTAGTGGTTAGACTAGTAATTTATGCTCTTTATGAGTGTGTTACGGAATTTTGAAGCTGTTTTCATCTCGGTGTTATGGCCATGTTTAGGATGTTTCCCTTTAGAATATGTAGTTCTTTTTTGTTCTTATATACATTTGAATTTTGCATGCCCGCGCATATAAAAAAAAAAAACTTATTAGAATTTAGGAGAAAGTGGTAGATACATTTTTCGCTACATTGTTATCTTAAAACTAAAGGGGCAGACTGCAAGAGCAACGTTTTTAAAAATCAGGGGGAGCAATTGTAATTTAACACTTCTTAAAACAGTAGAGCAAATGGCCAAAACCAAACACCTAACATTCAAATCACTTACCATTCAATTACCCGCCAATCTTAATAAAATTAGGACAAATATCAAAAGCACCCATAAGGTTTAACTATTATCAACTCAATCCTATAGTTTTAGTTTTTATCGATTTTATTCCCAAGATTTCAATATATCATCAAGAAGGTGCCATGGTGATTGAATAAAGGATTTAGAACATTCCCAACAGAATAGCTAAATAGGTTGCTACATACATTTAACTACTCATTTGGCGACCCAAGCTGAAAAAATTTCCATAACAGTGTCTCTAATGCTATAGTAAAATAGTTAAATTTTGAGACCAAGGGGTTTGAGTCAATAAATTTGGTTACTCATACTTATCACTATTCACTAGGTAATATATTATTTTAATCAATTTATTATATATATTATAATATAATATATATATATATGTAGATTATATATTTATGTACATATATATAATATTATAGATCTATTATATATACAAATATATAATATAAAACACACACACACACATATATATATATATATATTATTAAATATGCTATAGGTAAATAATATTATATATATATGATATATATATATATAATATACAAACATATATAATATAAAACATATATATATAATATATTATAATATATTATTCGTATAATATATATATATAGGGAATGGATCATAGGACAAAGATTTTGACAAAAATATTTACAAATTTTTTAGGCCGTTAGATCTGAAGCTATCAACGGCTAGGATGTATCATCTCTCTCCACATTCTCTCTCAACTTTCTCTCTCTATTTTTTCGCATATATGCTAGCTGTTGATTGCTTCAGATCCAACGGTCTAAAAAAGTTTGCAAATTTTTTTGTCAAAATTTTTGTACCATGATCCGCTCTCATATATATATATATTATATTTTGTATTATATATATTATATATTTATGTACATATAATACATATATGTATATATATTTATCCTATATAATACATATATATAATATAAATACATATATAATATAAAACACATATATATAATATTTATTTATATTATATTATATTATAATATATTAAATATATTATTTACATATAACATATATATATTGTATATAACATATATTTTATACACATATACAATTTATATATACATATATATATATATATATATATATATTAAATTTTGTATTCTATATTTATTTACATATATAATATTATATATTTATTATAATATGTATTATTTATATATATAATATTAAATAGGCTTCTATAAATGGGGTTTGATAAATCTTGAATTAAAATTTTCTTTAATAGAATTTTGATGAAATTTAATTATTTTATTATTTAGCTACTGAAAAATAGCTACAATACTGTGAGATTTTACTACTTATTGGGTCTCTGTACTATAATACCCTAAATATAGAGACCCAAATTTATTGACTTTGCTCTTAACCTATTTTTTAGACTTGATTTTTGTTTTTCAGGGGTCTTGTTAGAATTAGCTTTAGAGGTTTTTTCAAAAACAGTTGCTACTGTCATGGTAAATCTTAAATTACCTATTTTTTAGACTTGGTTTTTGTTTTTAAGGGATGCTTTTAGGATTAACTATAGATGTTTTTCCAAAAACTGTTTCTGATTCTTCTATCATTAATTACAAAAATAATCTCAATCATATTTACTACATTTCCTATAAATACTTTTATTTTTTTTACATAAAAATAGTATATACCAAATAATATACTACTTATAAAAGTAATTTTTAAAACTTATTTACTAAATATTAGAATCATCCATGCTTTTACTTTCAATGGTAATTTTGAGAAGCAAATTTTGAAAATCATCAAAATTCACAAACTAGGCCTTGGGATTCTCAGCCAAATGTGTTACTTGGAAGATTTTAAACTACAGATGATGACTGGGGCTCGTTCGATACAAACACAAATGATCCGGATTAAAAAAATTGAGCCCAAACAAAAATTAGACAAAGAAACACTTCTATATCGGAACACATCATCGTCAAGGATGATGTGCCCCATTTTTGGGACTCGATATTTTCACCCTCGCAATGGAAGTTAGTCGATATTGAACAGAGTCCGAGGTTTAGGTATGCAAGGTGAAATGAACTCGAAGGGGAAAAGTGCAACAATTTAAAAAGGAATACTCTTAACTGAAACAGAAATGATACTTCAAAAGCACTTATAGGCTATAGCAGGGACTAACTCAAGTCAACAAGCTCAACATAATTAACGCAACCTACGTCTCCAAGAGAGGAGAGCTTTATGAATCCAATTTAGGAAACAAATTCAAGACCTGTACGAGTTGACACTGAAACAGAGCGACATCTGAGAATAAACAAGATTGAGCAGATCACTGTTAACTGACTTCTAAGACCTTCCCTAACAGAAGGAAAAGCTCGAGTATCACGGAGATGTACATGTTCCAAGCCTAGAGGGAATTGCCAAGTGCGTAAAATTTTAGTTCTATTGCATACTCGGAAGTTTCTCTATCAACTTGGAATGGATATATACCCGTGATAGCTGAGTTTTTTACACTCTTCCTAAGAACGCAAGAAATGAAATCTAATGGACAAAACAATTTGATTAAGGGCCACCAAAATGATGATCATAAATGTCAAGGCCGAGCTCTCTTCTTGTTGTTGCACGAAGGGCATTTGTACTGCTTTATGTGCTCAGCTTTTGCCGGAGTTATCTTCACGCATTTACCATGAAACCACCTCTCGCAAACATCACAGCATATCCAAAACTCATCTAAACCATTGTTCTCTCCGCATGCCCCGCACAAGGTTTCCCCGTGCTCTTCTTCATCTTCTTCATCCAGTTGTTCCTCCTCATCCTTTGGTTTGGTAGTTTTGTTCTGCAATTTGAAAACTTGCAAAACTAAAGACCGAATTGAAAAAGAAGCACAATATGCAGAAAAAACCCATTGTCTGCAATTGGGGGAAGCATTCATAGGAAGAAAAAATGATGCATTTTGGGATCTTCCTACAACTTATTTCCGAAATAATAGAATTAACAATAGAGGCACATAATACCCTCAAAAGAAACTTATTTTTCTGGAAATGGGACAGCTTTCATAGATAGAGACCCTACAGAAAAATAAAGGCAGCTGTTGCAAGTGGGAAATAAAGCTTAACTTTAGCATTGTTCTCTTCAATGGTAACAAGTTGTTCATTACTTTAAAGAGTTAATTTTGTCCTCAGAAGGAATACAAGCCAAGTGATGTGAAAAATAAGGAATCATGTATGAAGAAGATGAAGAATACATTGTCCCCACAAAAGAGAGATGCCTCCTCGGGATGTTACATCCTAAAGAAGTTGGTTCACCAGGCGATCAAGTTATCGATCAAGTTATAAAAGGTTTTAACCGATTAAGCACAGAGCACAATAAAATGGGCAATCATATTAAATTTACAACTCACTCAGACAAGGCCATAAGGGAAAAGATTTTTTTACCCCTTTTGGGTTTGATTTAGATTTGTTGCTGTTATGGGTTGTGATTGATGATTTATCCTTCACTTGATTTTTCGCAGCCCCAGTTACTACCTCAAATATCGTTGGAAGATCATTTATCCAGTTAAAGAGGCGTTTCCTGCATTGAAATTTCCAGAAGCAATTCAGATTAATTCGTAAAAGAATATGAGAGAATCCTTAAGACTTATCATAGTACTAGTTCAGGATACTTTATGTTTCATAGATGTGGATTGGGGACTATAGCCTTCAAGTAATTCTCGATTTGATTTCTAGAACTCTTCTAGTAAAACATGTTTTAAATAGCCGCACATAAACAAATGATCTCGCTTTCTTCATACGTGCATCTATTTCCTAACATGGATTTAACAATGTAAACCAAAGTAAAATTAAAAAATTGCTATTCTCTAGAGGCACGTCTCTTGCCATGTGGCGTATACATGATGTCAACATCAAATAATAAAATGGCCGACTTAAACATCTTCTGGGGGCATCTAAATTACTGTTGTTTTAGATTCTTCAAAATTACCCTCATTCTTTAAAAGGATTATGCTTAACTAGTTAAGGAAAAGTTCGGGAAGATGAGAACAATGAGGTATGCTTCGGTTCAAGTAGCATATAAAGGAAATCTATCATGGAATGCACAGAACACGTCTTTTTCCAAAGTGGAAGCAAGGGCAAAGAGCCAAAGACTTTTTCCTTGTGCGTTCAAAAGCATCATGTTTGTATCTAGTGTTGAACATCTAGAGCAAAACAGACATCCAAACCTTTCCAAAACTAATGTAGACATGCAACTTATATGTAACTACAGAGGAGTACATGATGACAACTAAAAGCTCCATCACGGATTAAGCAACCCACAAACAATATAGAGATTCCATTTAATACAGAACTACATATGGCATTTACAGACAGAAGAATATTAGAAATTAGTGTAAATGGCAAGGAGATGTGGACATCTCTTGCAAATAGTACAAGATGGGTAATTTTGTAAGTTTAATTTCAAAAACTTGGGTCATTTTACACTCAATTTGTTGAAACTAATTTTTTCCTGAAATGTACTTTATCACAGTTTTATTTTACCTCTCTCATAATGAATTTTAGGGATAACTAAGATAAAGGTGATTCTTCCCATCATGAATATTACTACATTCGAATGATCACCCAAAATAATAGCATTTTTGCAGCAACAAATTCGAGCACCAACAAATAAAGAACATATGTAAGAACATAAAACCAAAACAAACTAAAGGGACAGCTGTAAATTTAAAAGTCATGCTAAGCAGAGAAAACCAGAAAGACCTGTCAGCTTTATCGAAACCAAATCTAGCACCGAAATAGAAGGCCACGGAAAGTAACCACGCATCACTGTGAACAGCAACCAAGGCCAACCAATCTTTCTCTTGCATCCCATCTCTAGCAAAGTTAATGCCTAATGCAGGCTCAGGTAGCTCCGGGGGCACCTCTTCAGCTGGTAAATTAACTTCCCATATCTCACTGGGGAATCCATAGAGGCAAAGGTTCTCTTTCTCTGCAGAACAACTTGTTAGTAGTTAAAATCTCATAAAGAACATAAGAGTAACAACTGAATAGAGTTATTCCAAACATATGATCACACTACAAAAGTGAAAAAAGAACGAGCGGAGCTGAGAAACTGATAAATTTATTAATGAGCAACAAGAATCAGGATCGCAGAAAAGAAATTTTACTAAGTGCTAATGAGCTCAACACTGTAATTTGAATATGGGTTCTACATAGACCAAATGTATAATGATATCTAGTTACTTATATGATACATGAGGCTAATCGATTTAACCAAGAAAAATGTATCCACTATTCTTGTTTTACAAGTAAATTACATAGTTACGCAGAAGAATATGTACAATCGTGTATGAGTAGCATTACGCCATAACCTCATAGATAACCCCAAAGTATATTTCGGCATTCCCATCAGTGATCCTAAATGGGACTCTACTCTAAATTTTTGGGATTAAAAATCTAAAGAAAACTCTCACACCAGTGTATCTAAATCTATTCAATTCTCCAAATATTGGATTTTTTAAAAACAGTTTCCCCTTGAACTAGGGGATTACTGTTCATCCCAGCTATATTTTAAGTTTAGCAGCTCTCTTGTCGACATTCTCTATACTTCAGGATCCATTCAAAGTTAGAGGCATATTGATTAAATTCATTTTCTGAATATGAAACAATGAACCCAATTGAAGATAGAACATGAAGAATAAGATCAAAGCCATAAACTAATGTATCGTAAGAAACAAAAAATTAAAAATAAAAATTGAAAAACTAACTAACCAGGATCACACTGCTGGTAAAAGTCTTCCACATCTGCACGAAAGATAAACAATCCATAAATAAAAAAGTAAAAAGCAGGATTGGAGAAAGAGAAAAATAAATAAATAACCAATATTAAGAAGAAGAATTTGTATGTATGTATGTGTAAGAAAAATAAATAAATAGCATGATAGAGTTTAAGAATTGTACATAGAATCAATAGGATATATGTATGTCTGTATGTATATGTAAGAAAAATAAATAAATAATATTAAAAATAATAAATAGAAGTCAAAAGCAGCATTGGACAAAAAAGACCCAAAAAAAAAATTTTTTAAAAATAACCACGGGCCTAAAACAAGATAAATTTATGAATTGTATATAGAATCAATGGCATACATGTAAATATGTCAGCATACGTAAAAATCTCCCACATCTGCCAGAAAAATAAATATATATAGTAATAAATAAAAGTCAAAAGCAGCATTGGGAGAAAAAACCCCAAAATCAAAAAAATTAACCACGGCCCTAATACAGGACATCATACTAGAATTTATGAATTGTATATAAAATTTATCAATAGCATAAATATTAAAATACATGTGTATGTAAGTATATGTATATGTATATACCGTTAGTAAGGGCTTTGATGATTCCGGCACGGCGGCCCTTGAAATCGGTGAAGACCTCTTCTACTGATTTAGGGTTCCGCCCTTCTCCTCCTCCTTCCATGGCCCAGAGAGATAGAAAGAGAGAGAGAGAGATACAGAGAGAGATTAATGAACAATATGTATGTATGTATGATTTGTGAGCTATGGGGTACAAACAAAGGGATTCAACTCAAATGACCAAAATTAATTATTATTATTATTATTATTAGAAAATGCTAATTATATATAAAATATTTTATAAGTTTTATAAGTCATTAGATATGAAATAATCTAACGGTTATAATATATTTTATTTTCTACTTTATCTTTATATTTTTCTGATATCGGTTCAGATTCAATAGTTTAAAATTTTATAAATACTTTTGCCATTTGGTTTCGGTTATTATTATCATTATTATTATATAAAATTACATATATTTAATGGAGTCAATGTATATAGGTTTTATTATATTAGTGGTCCCATGGTCTTCATTGTTACACTTAGGGTCGTTAAAAAAAAGTAGGAATTGAAAATCAAAATGGAACTTGTCATAAATTGGATCGAGAAATATGATCGGTTGTGATTTTCAGTTTATAAGTTAAGTTTTCGATTAGCATAGATAAAATTTGGAACTGAGCCGATCCAAAGTTGGTATCGGAGTAATATTTTTGTTTGAATAGTTTCATTTTTGGCAATTTTGTACCATGTCTTTTATACAATTATCACAAAGAAGCATATTGCTTGCATTTTGTAAAGGATTTTGTGATATTTTGGTCAACTGTGTAGTTTATTGTTAAGTTTTATTAAAGAGTCCAAAGAATTTAGTTGGCTATTTAAGATTGAGTAACTTAATATAATTGTTTTGGATCAGCACTAAGAACTGAAAATCAAACCGAGTCTATCTAAACCATCTAGAAATCCAATTGAACCAAAGAGCAAGCGAGTTCCATATCAAAGGTGGAATCGATCTGATCTGAAATGCATACATGCCTAGTTTCAGTTGCAAAAATGATAAAGCCTAAATTTTGAAAACCATGAAATATTTGCTCTTCTTTATAAACGTAAACTATCTAAATCATAAAAATCACATCAAATAAACTTGATTAGTTAGGAGTAAATAATTCATTTTAAACCAACTTTTGTTGTTCTTGTCTCCTATTTTAATCACCCTAGGAATTTTATAGGGCTACCAATTTTGAAATTTGGGGACCAAATTGAACTCCAAGTGTTTTAATTGAAAGTGTGGGGATGAAATATATTCTATTCCAAACTATAAAGACCTTTAGTGTATTTCACAATATTATACTATTACCCCAAAATTTTAATTAATTATCACTTACCTCCCTTTACTTGACCTAGTAAGGAAGTTAAGTATCTCTTTCATGGTTTGGTGCTTTTTAAACATTTATGTTATAAGCATTTCCCAAGTATACATATAATTTTCTAGCACAAAATGGTATGGTATATTGGTATGGTGGTATGGTATCACTATTACCCTTGGAATATATTTTTGAGTAAAGTCTATTTTGCCCCTATCTTCTTAGGTTCGTTTCAATTTGTCCTTTATCATTTTGTTTGTTACTATCTGTTCCTATCATTTTAATCTTATTTCAATTCATCCCCTATCTTTTCAATTTACCAGTATTCTTTTAGTTTCTTTCCAATTTATCCCTATTCTTTTTGCTCATATCATTTTACATCTGTCATTAATAAATTTAATTTTTATTAGAGATATTTAATTGAAATAATAGTATGTAACTTCTCAACAAAAAAAAAAAATGGTATGTAAGTGGATTAGTTAGGAACAAATGATCTATTTAACGTATTTTTTTAACATATAATAAATGTTCAACCATAGAGATAAATTAGCTTAATAATATATTCAAAAGGTGCGTGAAAATAAATATATGACATGTAAAATATTTTTGAGAAATTATAACTGCCATTTCAATTATTTATTATATTATTATTAAAAAATTTATAATTATAGGGATAGATTGAAATAGAGGAAAAAGGATAGGGATAAATTGAAAAGAGCCTAGAAATATAAGGGCTAATTTGAAAAAACAATAAATAAAAGGACAGGAGGAAAATTGAAAAAAATAAATCAAAACGAAATCCAAATAATAGAAGTTAAAATGAATATTACCCTATATTTTTTATACCCTCTTATTAAACTTTACCTTCTGATATTATTTTGGGTTGTAACACATTTAATATTTTAAAATAATTTCTGAACGTGACATGTAATAATTTTGGACAAACTTTACGAGACCCCTTTTGTTCGTAAGTCAAGTTATTTTGCTCCACTAACTTGTCAACCAATTGTCACTTGCGTTTACCACTTTTTAAAAATGCTAAAACCAAATAATTTATAGTTTTGATTTTTCTCATTGACTATGAATCTAGTTTAATCTCATTTTCTTAATGTTGTTCTACGTATAATTTTTCTTTTTCAAACTGCTACTATTTTGCTAGCTTTAAAAGTTTGAATTGAAAAGTCTACATGATGATACTTTTAAAAACTATATATGAATGGTCAAAGTCTACATCCACAATATAGATTTAGACTCGCTGTTTTACAATCGCTGCAGAATATTATTAATTATTTAATAAAATACTAACTTTCAGATGTATCTACTCGGAATATATTTTTAATATTGCTTGATAAATGCAATTACCTTTTAAGAAAAAGTCATTGTACAAATAAAACAGTTTATTTTCAAACTTAAAAAAAAAAATAAAGTAACGAGCACTCAATACGAAAGTATAAGCTTAATGTCTTGATAAAAAAAATAATAATTATCACCCGAAATAAACCTCCAAAGTATAAATAGTAGCAGAGAAATTTAGTTGATAGGGTTGTTTTCTTAATAATTTTTAAGCAAATAAGTTAACTTATTTCTGGTTGAGAAAAAAATTGGATCTATCTAGCTTAAAACTTTCTGTTTATTTAGGCTAAAATAGCAAATAAGTTCAATTTAAAAGCTGAATAACCAAATATTATTTGATTTTTAAGCAAATAAACTAAAAAAACTAAAATTTATAACATGCAAATAAACAAGCCCTGGTAAGATATCTGCCCTTCTTATCAAGATATCTGCCCTTCTTATTAAAAAACACAAAGCAATACAGAATAAAAAGTCACACAAGAGTGACATTAGCCAAGAATGAATTGCCCGGGCCGAACTTCGAGTGTCTCCGGTTATCCCCCGTTGCCTTGCGTGGCGACTTTCCAATGAGAAGGCATAGCCGAAAACAAGTGATTCTGTTGTCGGAAAATGGCATCGCCATTATAATTGTTTTGACATGATTGGGTTGATTTTGCTACGGGTTGGAAATTGGCGTTGTGGTTGGGATCGGGTTTTTGAATCTTTTGTGTGCTCAAAAATCGTCCCCGAGTTCCTCTAACCCGATTCAAAGCGTGTCGATGACGAGATTCGTGAAGATATGGCTACAAACATAATAGAAGAAAATTAAAAAAAAAATCTCACAATAATGGAAGGATTAGATATAAAATAGCCAAAAAAAAATGTTCGAGTTGAAATATGAATTTTAGGAAACTCTTTGGAAATAGGTTTTTCTTTTCCTGGAGAGAGCTGTTTTTGTTGGTTCCGAATTTTTTCGGTTTAAGATGAAAACAATGGAGTTTATAAACCCGAGTACCTTCCGAGTTTTAACGAGCCTGTTTCCATCCTCGAGCTTGGCGCGGAATTGCCTCCTCCTAAGAATGCAATGGTATTGTTTTGCGTTTACGTAAATAAGAGTGTCGCTACGTTTTGCAAAATCATTAATAGGCAACGCGATACGGGACTTTGCGGGTTACACATTCCTCGTCTGAATCTGCGAAAATTCCATTCCATGAGGACACTTAGGCCCAATGACCGGATAAAAGTTTATTACGGAAACAAAAACAGGAAATTGAGAGAATGTAATACCAAAGAAATGAAAAATGCAAAAAGATGAGCTCGAAAGTACTCACTGGAACGGGTGGCGTATAGGTGGGACAGTGAAAATCGACAAAGGGATAAGGATTGCCATTCTGAAAGGGAACGAAAACAGAAACGTTATACATTTCGCTATCAATTTTATAAGTTTAAAAATAATACTAATATCGAGAAAAAAATGTAAAAAACGCTCGACTTACGTTAGGACTGCTAAAATCAATTTGACACGCATCGGTTCCAAAATTGGGATGGCTGGAAACAAAATGTGACTCTACTTGGCCTTCTACGTGTTGTCCGAGAACTTCATCTTGAACAGAATTCATTCGTTAAAAAATAAAATTATTCGAATTAGAGATTCAAAAATCAAATTCCCTGAGATAGATAAGCTAATATTTCCAAAAATGACTAAAACTATTTTTACAATCTATGTATATGTAGTTATGTACATGTTTTGGCTATCAAGTATAATAAGAAAATGATGTCTCTTGAGCTTTAGAGTTTAAGCCCCAAAATCGACTTGCCGATGAAATATCAAATCGATAGAAATTGACGCGAACATGAGGGTCTATTTGATTTTGTTTTCTTATAATCGGGGCATTCGATAAAATCTGGCTAATCATGTACAAAAACTCAACACATCTGTGTGATCAAATGCTTTGCATCGATATTTTTCTTAAAAATGAATAATTTTCTACGGTTTCAGTACATGATTGTAGTTCGTGGATCATTTTTCTAGTTCTCTTTTCGGAAGTAAAAAATGAATTACCAAACCATAACAGATACAATTCGCCATGATAGAAACCTCAATACCCGGAATCGATGAAATCATGTTCTTCGTATCCGGAGAGATTCGTGTTGGAGATTCAACCTTCAAGCTAGAATGCTCGGACAAGGGCTCAGGCTCAAGCTCGGGCTCGGCCCATATTGTGCAATTAACGGCATTGATCATCGATCTCATTTAATTTCAATCATGATATATCTTCATAGCTCTTTGCTCCAATGTGAAAACACCTCACATATTTGCTTCCATGGCATTATTAGCCTTTGTTTTGTAACAAGCTATTGTTTCTTTCCTTTTTTGGTGCTATTGAATTAAGCTAATGACAAAGAACAAAAACCATGGATTAAAGAATAACAAAGTTCCGTGCATTGCGAAACGAACGAAAATAAAGGTGATGAACGTAATAAAAATCATCACGGGGGCTAAAAAATTATTACGGAATTGCTATTATTCAAGTATAATTCTTTTTACATTAAATATAAGATG
The DNA here is from genome assembly GCA_001753735.1 of Embelia ribes. Taxonomy (NCBI): domain Eukaryota; kingdom Viridiplantae; phylum Streptophyta; class Magnoliopsida; order Ericales; family Primulaceae; genus Embelia; species Embelia ribes. The sequence continues at coordinate 13,230 of MKEJ01028079.1, forward strand.
TTTAATGGACTTTTTGGAATTAAGTAAAATAATGTAGCTCTCTAGCATACCTTTGGCTCGTACTTAGTTATTTGTTTAACTTGAGTATATTTTTTTTTATAAAATATCAAATTAGGCATTTCATTTTGAGTGTAACAAATCCATATCTACAAATATTAAACTAATCAACAAGGTAAGATTGGAACTCCTTTTTTGGGGAAAATTACATAAATGTTTCTCATAGTTTTAAGCTAGTTATTTAATTAAAAAAAGTGTTTTAATGTGAAGATAAATGTGCAAAATAAAATTGTAAAAGATAGTGAATATCTTTTGCACAAAACTTAAGGTTAGCAAAGAAACAATTAGTGGAAAAGATTATTTTTTTTATCCACAAAAATAGTGTGTACGCAATTAGAAAAAATTATACAAACCAAACATATACTCCCTCCATTTCATAATAAGGGTTTAGGAATTTTTTTTTTTTTCATCTTGATTGACACTTTAGAAAATATAAGAATGTATTTATCATTTATAACCCAATTTTACCCATATTATCCAAACAAAATTTTCAACCACCCAACACAATTCAAAAATGTAATAAAAATTGTTTGGATAAAATAAAATTGTTTTATGCTAAAACTAAGACTATTTAATAATTTTCTTAATTCATATGTATTAATTTTAAACAACAGTTCTTATGAAACTTATGGAGGAGTGCATGTGACCAATTCATAGGTAATTACAAACATACGAAAATAGAAAAGTGAAACAAAGTGTAAAGAGAGAGATTAGACCTTTGGGATATGATGAATGAGTAGGAGCAAGAAATAGAGATGTTGGGATATAAATGTTGAAAGTTAAACTTTATTTGTGATAGTTGGTATGAAGTAGGAAGCTTCATTCTCAATTTGGGTGTGAACAAGGAAGCTTCAATAAGGACAACCGTCCAAAAAGTTTCAAATGTAGTATTTATCATGTGTTTTTTGTTTAGTCAAAATAAGAAGGAAAGTTGTGATAGTATAAGGTATGGTTTGTAGTATAAATATATGTTGTTATTCCAATTTGATCATCAAGCAAGAAATAAGAACATCTTCTATTAAGAGAAATTCATCTTTCTTCCAAATATTTTCCTTCTCTTAGTTTATAATCTTCATTTCATATAAATAGCCTAACCTTACTTACGAGTCTTCTTAGTTTCCAACAAATTGGTATCAAAGCTCATGGCTTACGGGTCCTTTCCAATTCAATTTTCTAGACTTACCAAAGATAATTACGGAAATTAGAGTATTCGGGTCAAAGCCTTACTCGGTTCCCAAGAAGCTCGGGAAATAGCTGAGAAAGGCTATGAAGAAAGTCAGGATGAAACTAAGTTAAATGCTACTAAAAAAGAAGCATTGCAAAAGGCTTGCAAGAAGGATAAAGCCGCCCTTACACTCATCTATCAATGTTTGGATGATGTTCAATTCGAGAATATTGCAAATGCTACTTGCTCGAAAGATGCATGGGACATTCTCAAGAATGCTCATCAAGGTGTTGACAAGGTGAAAAAAGGGAGCCTTCAAACTCTCAAAGGAAATTTTGAATCTCATCACATGAAAGATTTCAAATTGAATCTCATCAAATGAAGAATTCCGAATCAATCTTGGAGTATATTTCAAAAGTAAGGGTGATTGTGAATGATATAAAGAGAAATGGAGAAATTATTGGTGAAAATAAAGTTGTGGAGAAAATTCTCCACTTACTAACTCAAAACTTTGACTATATTGTCGTAACAATTAAGGAGTCCAAAGATTTGGACAAAATGACCATCGATGAACCCGAGGGATGGCTTGTAGCACACTAGAAAAAATTGCTTAAAAAAAAACTGCAATAATATTTGGACAAGCCCTCTACTCCAAACTTTTTTTTCAAAGAAAAAGAAGATGGAGAAAATAGCCAAGGAGGCCGAGGCCGTGGAGGAGGTCGAGGTCAAGCAAAAAGAAGAGGACGAGGCAGAAACCAAGGAAGAGGTGGAAGCCAAAGACGGGGAAGAGCCGGATACCACCAAGTAACTCAAGCTCAAAGGGAACAAAGACTCAATTTTATACGAGGTCACGGAAGAGGAAATAATGTGAGGTACGATAAATCTCATATCCAATGCTATAATTGCAATAATTATGGCCATTACGCTTCTGAGTGCAAATTTGGCAAAAATGGTGAAGAAAAGATGAATTTCGTGAAAGATGATATTAAGTTTACTTTGTTAATGGCTCATCACAAAGTTGAATATGAAAAGAGAAGTGTATGGTACTTAGACACTGGTGCAAGTAATCATATGAGTAGGGAGAAAAGCAAATTTGTTCAAATGGAACAAGTTAATGGCAACGTCACATTCGGAGATCAATCCAAAATTCCCGTAGAAGGAAACGATAACATCTTGATTCAATGAAAGAATGAAGGTCATCAATTAATTTCCGATGTTTATTATGTGCCATACTTAAAAAAAAACATCTTAAGTTTGGGTCAACTTCTTGAAAAAGGCTATGAGGTTCAACTAAAAGATAATAGTCTCTCTTTGAGAAATCATGAAGGGAAATTGATCACAAAAGTACCAATGACAAAAAATAGAATGTTTTTGTTGGAGATTCAAAATGATGAAGTTAAGTGCCTAAAATCTTGCTCGAAAGAAGTCGGTTGGTTTTGGGACTTCCGATTTGGACACTTAAACTTTGATGGCTTAAACTTATTGTCAAGAAAGGAAATGGTGAACGGGTTACCTTTGATAAGTCACCCCAACCAACTATACGAAGGGTGTTCACTTGGAAAGCACTCAACGAAAAGCTTCCCAAAGGAATCATTAACAAGAGCAAAAGAACTATTACAACTCATACATATTGACGTGTGTGAACCAATCAAACCAAGTTCATATGGTAAGAGTAATTATTTTTTACTCTTTATTGATGATTATTCCAGAAAAGACTTAGGTTTATTTTCTAAAAGAAGATTTGAAAGTTTTTGATACATTTAAAAAATTCAAAGTACTTATTGAAAAAGAGAGTAGTTATAATATAAAGGCTATAAGATCCGATAGAAGAGGCAAATTTACATCAAAAGAATTCAATGACTTTTGCCAAAGTCAAGGAATTCATCGTCCTTTAACAGTTCCCCAATCACCTCAACAAAATGGAGGACTGGAAAGAAAGAATCGAGTGATTCTTGAAATGGTTTGCAACATGTTCAAAAGCAAGAAAATGCCTTAAGAATTATGGGCCGAAGCAGTTGATTGTGTTGTTTATCTCTCTAACCGTTGCCCGACTAAAATTGTTGATAGAAAGACCCCTCAAGAAGAATGGAGAGGACAAAAGCTTGGAGTTTTCACTTACAAGTTTCTGGAAGTATAGATTATGCTCATGTGCCGAATAAAAAGAAATCAAAATTTGATGACAAAAGTGAAAAGTTTATCTTTGTTGGCTATAACAAGCATTCTAAAGGTTACAAGTTGTACAATCCACTTTCCAAGAAGATTGTTATAAGTAGAGATGTTCATTTTAATGAACAAGAATCATGGGATTGGAATGTCGAACTTAATGAAGGTTATAATTTTTTCCCAATCTTTGGTAAAAATGAAGAAGTATAAGAAAGACAAGTAACCGACACTCCACCTTCATCACCATCTGCTCAAGAGTCTCCATTATTGTCTGAATAAAGTTCAAGTGAAAGAACCCCCTATTTAGAAGCATTAAAGAACTCTATGAGTCACCCAAAATCTAAACGATATTTCACTTTTTTGTCTATTAGCCAATAGTAAACTTTTAGATTTTGAAGATGTTGTTATACACAAGCAAAGGAGAAATACAATAGACGAAGAAATTAAGTCTATTGAAAGAAATAATACTTGGAAGTTAACTGATCTTTCTAAAGGTAAAAAGGCAATTGGAATAAAATAGGTGTACAAGTTGAAGAAAAATGCAAAAAGAGAAGTTGAAAGATACAAGGCAAGACTTGTTGCTAAAGTCTACAAACAAAAGGCCGGCATTGATTACAATGAGGTGTTTACTCCTGGAGCCTGTGTTAAAACAATAAGATTACTCATTTCCTTTGTTACTCAAAATAAATAGAAAATATTTCAAATGGATGTCAATGCTGCTTTTCTAAAGGGCTATCTTGAAAAAGAGGTTTTATTGAGCAACCAATAGGTTATATAGTTAAAAGATATAAAAATAAAGTCTTGAAACTTGAAAAGGTTTTATATAGGCTTAAGCAAGCACCAAGGGCATGGAATAGTATAATTGATAAGTATTTCAAGATAACGGTTTCTTAAAATACCCTCAAGAGTACGCCCTTTATTCAAAGATCAATGAAAAATGAGATATATTGCTTGTTTGCTTGTACGGGGATGATCTCATATTCACAGAAAGCAATCCAAGCATAATCGATAACTTAAAAAAGACAATGACAAAAGAGTTTGAGATGACCGACACTGGGCTCATAACCTATTACCTTGGAATTGAAGTTCAACAAGAGGTGGATGGAATTTTTATTTCACAAGAGTATATGCTAAGGAAGTTATTCAAAAGTTCAAGATGTTTGATAGTTAACCAGTAAATACGTCGGTTGAATATCGCATCAAATTGTCAAGGCATGAAGAAGGTGAAGTGATTACGTCACATTTCAAGAGTCTAGTTGGGAGTTTACGTTATCTCACATGTACAAAGCCATATATAATGTTCGTAGTTGGACTCATATGTCGATATATGGAAGAACCAACCACCGCTCACATGAACGTTGCCAAAAGAATTCTTCGATAGATTAAAAATACCAACGATTATGGTTTACTCTATTCCTATACTAACAGTTTTAATCTTGTTGGATATAGTGATAGTGATTGGGGAGGAGATATTGATGATAGAAAAAGTACTACAAGATTCGTGTTATTCATAGGTGATACTGCATTCACATGGAGTTATAAGAAGCAATCAATTGTGACCCTTTCAACATGCAAAGCCGAATACGTTGCTGCAAATTCATACATATGCCATGTAATTTGGATAAGAAACTTGTTCGAGACACTTGGTGTATCACAAAAGGAAGTAACCGAGGTTTATGTGGATAACAAGTCAGCTATTGCGCTAGCCAAGAATCTCGTATTTCATGATATAAACAATCACATCAATACAAGGTACCACTTCATAAGAGAATGTATTGAAAAAAATATAAAATACAAGTGACGTATATAACTTCTCAAGATCAAGTGGTCGGCATATTTACAAAGCCATTAAAGTATGAGGATTTCAAGCGATTGAGAAGTTTGCTCGGAATGACCAAATCAAGTTTAAAAGGGATGTTGAAAAATAAACTTATTTGTTTTTTAAAGATTGGTTTGTATTTTTGTTTTGTGGTGTTTAATTAACAAGAAGATATACTTATTCACACCTAAAATTATTAAGCAACCTTGAAGGTGCTGAGCAACCATGAACTTGATGGATAGAGTTTGTTTGTCTACTTCATTGTTGATAGTAATGTGTGTGTTTTTATAAGGCCCCAAA
>MKEJ01028083.1:3643-23879 GCA_001753735.1 Embelia ribes
TTGAGTTTGTTTGAAACGTGAATTATTGGACAATTACCTGATCACTCTTCTCTGCATTGCTAGATTTCTGCTTTAATTCCCTGTCATTATTATTACAACCTTACAATGGTTGGGTTGAGCTCGAATATGATATGTTCCTTCCTACGCCTAGCCGCTACGTTATTGCATTGTCACTTTCTCGTACTTGGCTTAAACCAAACTGAGACCATCTATTCTTTTAACAAAGAGGTGCAATTAACCCAGTTGAGACGGGAAAAGTGAATTGAGGCATTAATTAATGAATGTAGACTCTTCAATGGAGCAAGAATGAATACAACCTCAAAACAAATAGGAAAGGACTCTTAAAATTTACCATATTCTTTTACCAATTGATGTGACGAAGATAATTTTTGTATATAATTGATTGGTTTCTAGGTGTATTGTATTTATGATTGGAATTAAGATTCTCATTACTATGTCAGTAGTTAAAAAAATCGGGTAAAATTATTGAATAGGAGTAGCATTGCTCCAAAACAAAATGTATCTAATTAAGAGAAATGATAGTCTTACCCCAAATATTTAATCGATTCTCTTATCTGCTGAAGTGACAAATAAAATTTTTGAATGTGACTGGTTCTTAGATGTATTGTATTAATAATTAAATCTAAGATTTTTCTTGCCACATCAGTGGGTAAAAAAAATTTGGGTAGATATTGCACTGCTCATCTAATTAATAATTTGGGAAATTTTACTTTGCTAAACGTAAGGCCTAAAATATACTTTTAAAGGAAATATTTAGAAGTCTAAGCAAATGTTTGAGTTGTAAGATCCAAAGACATATTGAGTCGGAAGTTGAAAAAAATAGCATATGTGGCCTAAATGTACGATGTAACTTGTCATAAAAATAGAAATAGAAAGATACTTATCGCAAATACAGATTACCATTTGTTACAATTTCAGTACATAATACTATTTTTATTATATTAACTAGTTTGCAATTCGTACAATGCATCAATTTTTTAAAATTATTTAATATTTTTTTCCCACGAGCTAGTATGGTAATCCAATAATCTTGATTATATTATAATAGATAATTAAATATTAAAAATATATTAATACTATTTGTTAACTATATATAATACTATTTTGTTTGCGATGAATAATTTATTTTTAGTATTTGTGATATTTGCTTTGATGTGCTTTAGTATTCATCTAATTAATTATTAAATTCCAAGTAATTTATTTTTAACTTCTGGGAAAATTGAAGAGTGGGAAATATATTAGAATTGATTTTTCTAATTTCAAGAACAACATGAGAATGCTAAAACTTTCCTTCCTCTCAAACATAAACTATTTTCCTTTTTAATTTATACTATTCAAAGAAAATATTAAAATTTCCTTTTCATACCCATATATACACCACACATTTTGTAATAAATTTATAATTTTATCTCTTAAAATGTAAATCATAGATAAAATAGTATGAAGCGTACAAAGTTTTTAGATGTAGGATATATACATGTATGAGAGTTGCGGCTAGAAATGAACATGCTAAATTTATTTTAAAGTTTGTAAATTGGAAAATTCATAAATATTATAATTTTTTTATTTTAGTTATTCAATTTTTACTCCATTAGTTAAGAAAATGAAGAAGAAATATGTGTATGTAACAAAAATCCAATTGGGCACAAATAAGATTGATTTCAAACTGAAATCAACATCAAAACTATTATGACTAATATTTTGATAACAGGAAAAACCTTAGCTTTGCAACTTAAACATAAATAATTCTTTAATTTCATCTCCATTGATATTCAAGCTCGCATCCCACAATTGTCCTGAGTCTAAATTTTGTAACTACTTTTTCCAGTAAATTTAAAAACGCAAACATGAATCCATTCAAAATGAAAAAATACTTGTACCCTTGATTCGTTTGATATAGCATTCTGCTGATAATTTGAGGCTACTTATTTTTTTGTAACATGCTATTTTTATTTTTAAATTCGAAAAATCGAAAATTAATAAAGACTAAATTTTGTATTTTAATTATTCTATTTTTACTCCACTAGTTAAGGAAATGAAGAAATATTAGCATTTCATGTTACAAAAAATATAATTGGGCACAAAATTAGATTGATTTTAATCTGATATCAACATCAAAACTATTATGACTAATATTTTGATAACTGTAAAAAGCTTAGCTAATAATGTTTTAGCTCATCTCCATTAATATTCCATCTCATCATCCGGGTTTGAAAAGTCCCAATTAAACTGAAAACCAATTAATTCCCTTCAGATACACATAACAAGTTTATTTCGAAAATGGTTTGTTTTTATGTTTCTACCGTGAATTATGTATAAAGTTTCACATACAATGAAAGCATTGCTCTCCTTTTATATTATTATATTATATAAATAATATGATGTTCCCCAAAACCTTTTGCTCAGTTTTATGCTGTGTTTTAATCGTATCTATACTGATTTGCAAACTCTTTTTAGTGATATAAAATAAAATTGTGCAATCTTTTGCAAATGAAAAACACAATGCTTTATAAAAAGCAATAAGCAGCCAAAGCAAATTCAAACTGGCGATAATGAAATTCAAAGAGCCTAATGACCAAAAACAACACGAGGCATACACCATGAGAGAAACATAAGAAACGCTGATGAGCTTAAAATCCAAATAAATCATCCTACTTAATCTTAGTCCGACAAAACAAAATAGTGAATTCAACTGGATAATGCAAATGAAGGAGCCAACAAGCTTAAGCCCAAAAATACAACCAGCCAAACAACCGAGAAACAAGGAGAATTTCTGACATTGCGAAAAATCTTTCATTCCTCTTCAACTATTTGACCCTTCTCACTGACATAGATACCATCGAGAAACTTGCGGATATCCTTGTTCTTCACATGACATTTCTGCTCACAATGAAACCAAAAAAGAAAACAGGGATTAAGAATGGTACAAATTGTGTGGGGAATTGAAACACAAATGCATTTACAATTGCAAACGCAGATTAGTAATGTTAAAAAGAAATGCAAATGGCTAAAGATGTGATTTGTTTGGGCTCTGTTCTTGGTGTAGGTTTCCAGACTTGACTAAAAATTTCTGAACAAGAAATGCGATTTCTTAAGGTTATAATATCCTTTCGAGTTATGCCTGCCAAATTGGCAACATACAGCACAGAGGTGAAAAATATCAACAAAAGAACCCTACTACAGAACATCTTTCCTGCTGAACCCATACCAAGAAACCTCTAACTTCATAATCCAAGACACTGCGACTAAAGATGCAATGTAATCAGGTAAACTTAGACAAAGTACGTTGTTAAGTATTAAACAGGATCCGGAAAAATAAACAATGCCAGATCAGATGGAACTAATGTAAATGTATATATTATTTGAAAAAGTGGGGCAAGTACCTGGTTTATGAGGGCAGCAGACCGGGAGACTAGCTCGATGTCATTTCCATCCAATATGAGTTCATCCTTGACTTTCTCAGATCGGAGAATGGAAACCCCTTCAAGCATATCAACTTTTCTCACCTGAATAAAAAATCAGAAATCCTTAATAGAAGCACCCAATAAAGTACACAACAAGCACAATTGACTAGATGAAATGTTTCCACATATTTAGTTCTCTTTGCACCATCTTAGGGCTTGTTTGGTTGCTGCTTGTAAGATCTAGCTTCTCAGCTTTTTTGCTTAAAAGCTAGACATCATTTGGCTTCTAAGCTTAACTTATTTGCTACTTTAGCCTAAGTCAGCTGAAAGTTTAAAACTAGATGCATCCAATTTTTTTCTCAGTTAAAAATAAGCTAACTTATTTGCTTAAATGCTGCAACCAACCAAACAAACCCTTAGTGGAGTGTAGAATAGACAACACCACATAACTGTGCATTCATTGTAAGGTATTTACAACCAAACCCTCAAAATCGCATGTTCCTGAGATCAACAGATTTGGTACTTGGTTCAAATATTTAACAATTTCAGATCCTAACATCCCAAGAAACATAATATTAGTGCAACCTAACTGGTCATCTCTTTCCGAGTAAAGAGTGAAAATTTAAGACCTACAAATAGTTTTGCAACTTATAACTACCACATTCCAGATATGCTGAACTCAAGCAAAGGAAAAAATACGCAAATAGTAACTAATTCAAATAACCGATAATATTATGAAATAATTGCAACAAGATTAGAAAATCAAAAGAAAAGGACACGAACTGATTGAATTGTAAACCTAGCAAAATATTTTATTTTTGAAAAGGGGGTGGAGGGAGACTAAGCCACATCACCAAACAGTCAAAATATAGGTAAAACTAATCTCGAGCATAGTGACAATAAATTTGCATAATCAGCAAGAATCAGTACTGGAAATGCTAAGCTAATTATAAATCACCAAAGACTACCAAGTTTACAATAAATTTCAACAATGGTCTCATATTTCATTTCTTACCAAACTCAATTTAAGCAACAAAGCCTTACTCCTATACAACATTATCACAACATTAAAATTCAAACATAAGTTCCACAATAAAGTATGAACTACTTTTTTCAATCAAAGGCGAAACAAACACATTTATAATGATGAAAAGATTTAACAATTGCTATGAATTCTAAATAGTCACAATAAACAGAGAAAGTAAAAGCAATTGAACTCAATAAACTGTATAACATTTGCAAAAATTTTAACTAACACAACAAACACCTCAGACTCCTCCAGCATCACTAATATATGAATTCGCATACAAACCAAAAAAGTAAAACAGTCTCAGCAAGAAACCAACACAAATGCACCAATCAAAAGTTATATTGTAAAAGTACTCAACAGTTTCAAAATTAACACTAGCGCATTTCCTTGAAATCTACAATTCAATAATACAAATGAACAATCAATTGAATAATAAACATTCCGAAATGAATAATCACAACAACAAACAGCACCCAAATGAATAATCAACATTCCGAAAAGTACCCAAAAACCAATTTCTATGAAGTATAAAAGAAAACATTATACCAAATAATCAATTCTCAGTAAATCAATTCTCAGTAACCTAACACCTCAAACATTATCCCCAACATAACAACAAAGAACAAACAAAAGGGCACTCTCACCAGTAACTTTTACATGTCATGCTACCACAAATTTCAGGGATTATATGGAAGGGAACTCTCATATATGCATATCTCATATTATCCAATCCTTAAAGAAAAAGATGGCTCGCCACTGTGATCCTTTGAACTAAGGACAATTGTCCATCCCCAATATAAAATATTAATTTAGGAGGTCCAATGTGGGCATTCCCTACATTTGAGGCCTTTTTGTATGATTTGAGGTACATGGAGTAAAAGTTGAGGGATGATAACAGATATACTGGTGTAAATGCCTTAAACAGCAAACATTATACAAAGAAGAAATCCAACAGTCCCAACAAAAACCCAATATCACACAACCAATAACAAAAACATTCAAGCTTACTCCAATAGAAATAATAATAAATAAATAACTTCCTTGCTTAAGAAATATGAGTAAGCAAATCTCTACATCCCCTATCATGATCCACCTAATCATTATGTCAGAGTCATTGTTAATGTGTGTTCAATTAATATTCATTGTGAGAGGGAAGTTTGATCTAGAAGCTTTGGTACTTTACAATTTTACAGAACACTGAATTTATCTGTCTTTTCTGGCATACTTATAATCCAAGACCTATCTTCATCTTTTGGCACTTGTAATGTGTTTTAGGAAAAAGTTTACCTCCTTCATCAGTGTCAAGTTTTTATACTTCAAGTCTGAATCACATGAGATATTACGGGCGTGTGGCAATCACTACATTTGCACGACTCTATACTGCTGTCAGGGAAAAATTAAATTCTATATTTTAGGGTCTCTAGAGTCCAGATGTTGGTGTTTTGAGCTTTCAATGACCATTATAATGAAATCAACTCTACTCCGCTGAATTTCAAATCAATGATGTCGCACATAAACTTCCTCAACATTTTGAAAAGGATAGCAAATCACGCTAGAAGCTCACTTATAAGTCATTATCGGACAACAATGAGCACACTAACAGCCGTTAATTGGTCGTATATATGAATTAAAAATCAATTATGTACTCAACCAAACATTCAACTGACTATTTTGTACCATCACTATTACTCTGGCTACAAGTTTCTCATCCTTGGTAGCAATCCACAAGGCTCTATAGAGGAGGGAGAGAGACGTCACATTTACTTCAAATCTTGACAATGTTTCTTCTAGCTTAGGCTTTCATTTTGTCTTCCACACAAATGAGAGTAGTGGTTGTATCAAGGGAGGACCCTTTTCCTACACCAAAACAAGTGGGGAATTACAAAAACTGCAAATCCTAACAATCAGTAAAGTATGATATTGATTCAGGTTTTTAAAGACAATATTTAGAGCCCCAAAGAAAGTTTGACTTTTACAGTTTTATTACTTGTATAGAGGTGTCGGATCTTCACTGTGTCGCTAAGGTAAAAGTAAAGCAGTTGATTTTTGGAACTCAAATCACATGAAAAATAGAAGCCAGGTTGATGAATGAGCCTCTTATTTACTGTTAACTGCTTCAAAAAAGCTGGATAAGACAAAGGGAGTGTTGCTGATTTCTTTTTCTAACAACCATTCCTCTTGAAGATGGACATCGATATCCCTGCAAAGTTGTGCAATACGCCGTACACACATCAGCACATTGAATTATGGACATTTTAACAAAAAAATAAAAATAAAAATTATTAGGTATTGGTACCGAATTTACTAGTGCATATTCAAAAGTAACCACAGGATCCTTTCAAGTTGCGCATTTTTTATATAAATTTTAATTGTTTGAGAGTTATATGAGGTAAAAAGGTTTGCAATAACAATATGAAAGTTTTAATCAATTAAAAAAGAATTCATAACAATAAGTAGAAAGCTTTTAACAAGTAGTGGAAAACATTAAATCCTAGTATTGTGCTAGTGGCTTCTTGGGCCATTCCCAAAAAACTTTCTTTCTTTACAACCCAATGGTATATCATTGAAAAACGGGCAGATAGCTTCTTACACTATGAGGGAATAGTACACCGAGGACTTTACCTCCTCAAGGCAAGAACTTCATAGTTTCTTCGCAAGTAATCAGCATATTTCGTTAGTGCATCTTGTGCATATTGTCGACCCACAGTTCTTACTGCTGCTGCATTAAGTAAATTTTCCAATGAACCATGCTTTTTTATGAGCTTTAGTGCAGTCTTTCGACCGAAACCGGGGACTACATGTTGAATACCTGGAACCCCATCAGTCTCATCGCCCATAATGCATCCTGTGAAACAGCATCTTCACTTACAGTAAACTAAGAGGCAACCATACTAAAGAAAAATCATACAAGCAATCAAACTGGTCGGGGTTACATTATATAAAAATACTTTTTGTTTGGAATTCGAAGTAAAAATATGTGTGCAATGACAAAAGCATAATCCGGGAAGAGAAGTAAGATATATGTCCAGATGGAAAGAAGCAAGAAAAGATGACATCTTTTGTAAAAGAAAATCTATGATCGACTCAATACTCAAAACCTAATACTAATTGCATGTACAAACCGTGTTTTTGTATCTACTTTTTTTCTTAGTTTACTTTCTTTTCCTCTTATGCCCGCCTCAACTATAAAACTACAAAATTGTGCAGCCATAGATGAACAAGTTACAGGTGCAAGTAAATTGGTAGGTATATGGGAGGAGGAAGCAATAAAAGTAGCTAAGACGTTCCCTGAACTCACAAAATGCAATGTGCCATACAACTTTATATTGTCTATAGGAACAAGTAATTTAGAGATAAAAGCCATCCTCCATTCAGAACTCAGCGAATATGTTCCACAAAGATCCACAACTTGAGGTCAAAAATCCTAGCAGTTGCATGTTTTCTACTAATCTATGGATAAGACGTGTCTTTTCGCATTTGAGAATAAAAACATAGTTATACTGATTCAAGTTCGGGTTTCCACCTTTTATGCCATCATAATATTCCACGCAGGGTAAAAATAAAAGACACGGATAAACTTACTAAGACTCAAATCGGATGATGGATCACAACCGTACTGAGCTATGTAATGCTTCAGGGTGTAAAACGACCAACGACCAAACTCAGGAATAGGCATAACAATTTGAACGTCTTCAGAGATTAGTTGCTTAAAATCTTTATCCGGGGAAGCAATGACCACTTTGTGTCCTCTTAGTAAAACTTGGTCAGCTAGTGTGGCCACAACATCATCTGCTTCTTGACCTTCAATTTTCACAACCTGCATCATTTTGAATCCTCCAGTCAAGCAAACCAATCAAACAAATACAGTAGATGACTATTCTTCCCTCTGGATAAATAGAAGCATAAAGTACAATTACACGAAGGACCCTGAATTAGATCTACTATCAACATCATAGGAAAAAACCCATTTCCTGATACCATGATAACTTTAAGTCTCTGAGGATCCCAATCATAAAATCTTCATTCAGTACCCCGAAAATGATAATCGAAAATGCAAGCCAACCATAGAATAGATGTTCTGGTTAAAGCATGCTGAAGTAGATGAATCTAACAACTGAAACATCAGATTTTGACAATGGGTTCAGATGTATCCACAATACACACATGGCCAAACCAAAAAATGAAAAAGCAAATTTACCGGAACATTTAATTTTTTTAGTATGTCAATAACAACTTGGTGTGACCTCCAAACGGGACCTTTTGGAAACCCCTGTGCAGCTGTGTGTCCAGGCAATTTTCTCCTATGCGCCTTGTATGAAGGTAACAATTGTTTGCGGTACCAGTCACCTCTTTCTCCATCAATAACCTACAAATTAACATTCACTTCGGACCTTGAGATACATATACCCCTATGTATATATATAGAGATGAGGAGGAAAATATCGAGAAATGTATAACCATGAAAGAGAAGACTCATATCAAATGCAATATTTTTTCAAGACCCTGGATAAAGCACCCATGGTATATCTGGATAAAGCACCCATGGTTAGCATTTCATTTTTCAACTATAGCACAGTTTGATATCATACAACATGGAATTTCAGGCTCTTATCATCATCAAGGGTGTCATTATCATTGACATTAAGTCCCAATCCTAAAACATTAGCCAGGCAAAGTCTTTTCCAAAACTTCAAATTGTTATACGTTTCCTCAGAACCTTCCCCTTTCACCGCATAAAGTTGAAGAGATGAACAGCTTAAAAATTCTTCCATAGCACATATTCATTCTCTGTATTTGGCCCCATGAATTTGCCTTCAAAAAGCTATTGAACAAAATGACAATCTATGTACCTTTTCAACAAATTATATCATTCGTGCCACATATTATGTTAGACAAAACAAGACAAGTGAAAAAGATACAGATAAGAAATAGTCGGAAACATTGAAAAATAACCTAGTCCAAATTTATTTTCCTCGTTGATTTCATGTTAGCCAAAGCTGAGTGATTTCGCATACCTATTTTTTTCTCTCACACACTACATGACATTTGATAAAAAGAAAAAGAGTAAAAACATGGTCCCTAACTCCTAAGCTAGCAAATTCCGGAGTAGAAGGGTTTACACGCACATTTGCTAAATAGTCCTCTTAGCATCTATCCCTTACCTCCTCTGTATCTCCAAAATGAGCCATTACATCTAAAACTCTACAGATGCTTTTTAAGAGCACGAAATTTTGAAAACAACGAGCTTCGATGTACAAAGTGAATTTTGTAGGATGCAGTTCTTGACTTCCTATATATTTGTGTGTACTGTGTGCAAGTTATCTCAAGTCCCATTAATTTCAAAATCTCAATGTAAATACAGCATAAGTGCATACAAAAAAAATTTGAGGAGTAACAAATAACTACTTGGAGATACAGCTAGCAAACAAAACAAGTTTTATACAGTAGCCGACTCGGGATTTTTGGTTGGGGGCCAAGTCCAATTGATTCTAAAAGGTTGAAATTTAGGGGAGCATGGCCTATACACATCGTAAAATATTTAAATTTTATATATTTATTTTATAAAAATTTTGAAGGTCAGGCAACTTGGCCAGTCAATATATAAGTAAGATTTCAACTAAATTACAAAATCTATGAAGATAAAGTTAACATCAACTCTTAGCTAGTAGTTGGAGATTATGCAATCGATAGAGAGGCCGGGTTATTGATAGAAATAGAAATTCAAAGTGCTTTTTTTCCCTCAAATTTTTCAAACTTAATTCAACAAAAGTTCACTCTACTGATATAAGCTTAACACCTAGAGAGGAAATAAAACTACAGATAAACATTTTAGATTACATATTTTGGAGCTGAAACAAAGGTACTTAAACTACAATTATTCCATGTTGTTGTGAATTTGTTTCTAAAACAAGTTCTCGAACGATGACGATGCCCTTTATTAAGACATTTCTAACTATGAGATTGTTTCCTCATGAAACCGATTTCAAACCGAATTTGCTAACATATTTCTTGGCAATTTTGGAAACAGAACAGCATCAAACGGAAGCCATTGACTCGAAAAAAGGGAAAGCCTTAACCCGCTTTGAACCCCGGGCACAATCACATAGCTTTTTCAAAGCTCCCGTCAATGAATTTATACCGGATAATCTTTCCATCTTTGTGAAGAACCAAAAATGATTCCTCTTCTATTTCTTCCCTTACGATCGAGAGGATATCAAAAGTCAGGTATTCATAGGCAGTCCCAAGATCTACTCGGTACTTGACAAACCACCCCAAGTAATCTCTCTCAAACTCATAGACATTGAGCTTCGACCACCCTTGCATCTCAACTAGATGCAAATGGTCTTTGGATTCTCCTAAATAGGACACCCTTCTTGTATACGCGCTCTCCGGGACCCTAGTTATAGTCGTCATATGGAACCTTTCTTGTTCGATGTCGGAATAGAATGAATTCCCCCGAATGCCGACCCAATGGATTGCCCCGTTCCATTAGACCCCACCATTAAATTGGGTTTTATCAGTTATACTGATGCGTCCAGCAGAGTCCCACCAGGACTCTTCCTGGCAGGCCTCTGATGAGTAAATTTCAACCCGACATTGATCAGAGGACAAATCCAAGCTATATATGCATATGACTTTATAATGAGGCCATGTTATGGGGTTGAACGATAAGCCCATGCCATAAATGACCCGGGAAAACTGGCCCAGGACCGGTTTTGGGAGAACGGTGAACTGTCTGGTGGCGGGATTGAAGATGAAAATTTTGGTTATAGGTTCAAATGGCCTATTAGTACTGCAGCATAGCAACCCATTACAAGATTGGATGATTCTTGTAGTGGGTGGAAATGTTGGGGGCTTGAAAGGAGTATGGGAAAAGATAGGGGGTGTTTGGAGAGATACAAATTCTTGATCGGGTATTAGGTTGCGGGTGGGGCGATAGAGGAAGAAGCCCTGGGGGGTGCGCTGATGGTAGAGGCAAGTAAAAATAGGATCCGCGACAAGAGAGTGCCAGCGTTTGGATACGGATTTTAAACGGAATAGGTGCTTGATTGGTAGACGCTAGTAAAATTAAAATTAAGAGGTCGTCGCTGGCGGCCATGGCCTCTGTGGCCAATGATGGAAGATTTGTGTTGGTAGGTTCCGTTTGTAGCGATTGAATGTGGTCGACTTTGAACTCCAATACATAAATTGCACTTAGGTACAATTGTGCAACTGCAACTGCAACATCTAGATCTACTTATAGAAATAGTGATTTGTATCTTATCCATCCCTCATTTAGTAGTACATGCGAGTTACGCATTTCACCCATCAACAATCCGCTGAGTTCACCTCGACCATCTTAAGTGGCAATTACACATTCACAGACTATCATGAACCGTTCATCAATTTTTGAATTAGGAAGATGTCATGTGTTCTGTGCTTAATTTTGTAATGCCCGTCAGATCTTTACAATGAAAATAAGAAAAAAGAAGTGACGACAAATATCCGCCTTTTGTCCAAAAATGGAACTCTGTCGTTATCTACAATTAGATTCTTTTGATGAAAGGGGGAGAGATTCCGTGTTTACCAGAATTTCCCCCAAATGATGATAGATTTGAGTTGCTAAGTGTCCAAATACCAACAGTTCATGGGATGAAAGTGTAATTAGACTGATTTATTAAGGAGCAAAGAGATAATCTAAATAAAGGGCTTATGATGGTCACTGGCGCACTGCTTTATTATTAATGGTTGAAATATGTAATTGTCAATAACTGAGTATAACAATTGGACATTATCTTTTTACTATGTACTCAACATATATATGTATACACACACACACACACACACATTATCTTTTCAATTCATTGTAGGGTTCATTTATGTTGAGTACTTATATTACAATCAATTTGGTCACAGTTCTTAAAGATGATATATTGATATCTTTGATATGAGGTTTTACGTTAGAAATACTAATAATAATTCTCTTCTTGGTAAGAGAAGATCAATAATATACTTAAAAACTTTCATGGAAGAAATGCTTAATTAATAAGTTTGCAATACATGGCCTGTTTTGAGCATGAGAGCATGTATATGATGACCATCAGTACTTGGTGGTAAGTAGTGGATCGCGTAAACTAGTCTGAACGAGTGAAAGTCAGATATACAACTACTCGACTCATTTTGAAAATAATTGAACAAGGGTTTGAAACCGAGATAGTTATCTTTCAAAAAATTCTTACAAAACGGGAAATGCTAGTGCTTCATAATTCTAAGGTTGGAATTTAGTGAGAACTAGTACAGCACATAAATTATTCGGAATTTAGTGGCCCATGAATTGGTCAACGACCGTAGCACATCCTCACCGAACAACAAACATTGTGACAATGGAGACAACACATCTCCGATCTAACGAGGATCGGGCATACAAATAGCAGTCTCGGCCAAATTTCGAGAACGAGGGACTCGTAATTTAGCGATAAGTAAAGGAGCACGGAAACTAGTTTGAACAAATGAAAAAAATCAGACATAGGACTGGCAATACTTGGCCTATTTTGAGAAAGAGGGACTTGTAATTTAGTGAGAAATGGTGGACTACATAAAATAGAATTTAAAAAAACAAGGGGAAAAAAAATCAAAAATAGCTCTAGATGGGCTCTTGGCCCATGAATTGATCAACCAACTTAACGGCCTATCCAAACGGAACAACATATCTTTATAATAAAAGTATCCAACTTAATTCCCAATACAGTCACCGTCACTTGCTACTTTCATCTTCCTATCTTTCCTTAATCAGAAAGGTTACTGTTTTTTTGGGTTTCTTTTTTTTTTTTTATTTCTTCTTGTTATGTCTGAAATATAAAGAGAAGCATCATTTCATCCTCACCCATTTCCCCAAATTGTGTAAAGACCAGAACTTTATAGGCAAATCTTTTAATTCTTCCCAATTCTCAATTGGGTTCATCCCAAAATTTGAAAATTAAACACCTAGAAGCGGATCACTTCAATTTGGATCATCCTCAAAAAGTGTTTTTTTTTTTCTTCTCCATATTCTGTCCAAATTCTCAATTGGGTCTCCTAAAATGAGGAAGGTATTGACAATTTTCCTTTATATCTCCCTATTCTCCCTTGTATTTTCGCACGAATCTACGGGCTCTCACAATTTCCCGAGACCACTAATCGTCGAATTCCCCGAAAAATTCGAGGCCCAATTGAAGGAATCAACGGAGGAGGTTCGGTTACAGTGTACGAGCTGGCGATTTATGGTTGAGAGCAATAATTTGAGCCCTTGGAAGACGATTCCGAGCGAATGTGTTGATTATGTGAAGGATTATATGCTGGGCAGGGGCTATGGATTGGACCTCGAAAGGGTTTCGAATGAGGCTGCGGTATATGCGAAGAGCATTCGATTGAGTGCCGATGGAAAAGATGCTTGGGTATTTGATATAGATGAGACCCTTCTCTCGAATCTCCCGTACTATACTGATCATGGTTATGGGTAATGATCTCCAGGCTTTGTTAATTGTGTCATTTCATTGGTCCAATTATTTCTGAATTTTGATGATAATCCTTTTTGTGAGTTATTGTTGCATATAATAATTTGGTCACGAGGTTGTTTGGATTTTTTGGTGGATTGGTGGTTTTCCATTTTCTGTGTTTGTTTCAATATTGGTTTCTTTGTTTCTGAAAACAGAAATTCCAAAGGACAGTGACTTGGCGAATTGGTTCCGTTATGGAAAGTCTTTCGTGTCAGAACTGGTTTTGTTTTTTTAGTCTTGTCGAGAAGAAAGAAAGGAGGAGAAATCAGATGGAAAACTATAGTGTGTATATTGTTCTGAAAGTTATTTTTCTAAATTAATAGTCTGTGGGGAATGCACTTGGTGAATTGATCTCTATAAAAAGGTTTTCAAAAGTTTATCAGCAAACTTGGCAGCTTCAGGAACTTGTGAAAATTTGTTTCCACTGAGCCTAAATATAGGTTCAGCTGGAGATTAGAAACAACTTTCAAAGTGTGGTGTTTTCTTATGTTTTGCCTTTCTTCAGTCTCAGAAACTAGAGAAGATAAAAAATGAACTGCAAAACAAAAAGGTTTTGAGGGTTGAGCAAACACTCCTTTATGGATTCTGATATGAATTTAATTACCTCAATGTGCAGATTAGAAGTTTTTGATAGTGTGGAGTTTGACAAGTGGGTTGAAAAGGCTATGGCACCCCCAGTAGCGCCCAGTTTGAAGCTTTATGACGAAGTTCAGAAGTTGGGTTTCAAGGTTATCTTGCTTACTGGTCGCAGTGAGAAGCAAAGAGATGTTACCGTTGAGAACTTGATGAGTGTGGGGTTTCGGGATTGGGACATGCTCATATTGAGGTTAGTACTCCACTAATCCTGAATTTGGTTACTATCAAATTTAAATTGTTCGCCATGAGCTGAATGAAATTGGAGATTTGTTTGGTAATTCAGATGAAATGGCATGTTTAATATTTATGCTCTAGCTGATGTAGATTTTTCTTTTGTGTCTGAGCCAATTGCATATATACAAGTAACAAATAGATAACGAAGTGTTTCGTTGAGCTTTTATTTCATTGGCGCCATAGATTTTCACACTGTTTAAATCGCCCTGAGAGAGGGCAGTAGATCAATCGGACACGAAAATATAGAATTCTTTAGCTATGTTGAAAAGGAACATCCTTGTTATTGTATATATGTCCTTCTATGGATTTTAGATTTTATATATTGTTGTTTGACGGCTCATTAGCAGGTCTTTACAGGGTTTGTGCCAAGTAAGGCATTCTTTTCTTTAATATAATTACATATAAAAAAATTTGATAACCTATACTAGTTAGGCGCACCCAATAATTGTAAAACAGCCAAATACAAATTTATAAACCAAATGCCTTTGTTTATTGAGATAGACTCTGGATCCAGAACACCTTTGTTGGATTCCCTCTACAATATTGCAATCTTTACATGATATGTAGCCCACAATCTTGAATCTTGAATCCTTATTCCTGAAGCAACATTAGAGAGCTACTTGTGAAAAAGTGAATTATAATAAGTAGGAAGTAAAATGAGAACAAAACTAGAACTTGTGATTTACAATTGAAATATCATGTTACCTTAATTTACGGAAATGGGACCAACCCTTGATATCTTAAATTTGCAAACCCATAAATTAGCCCTAATGTTACCTTCTATGACAACACTAATAAATGGTTCTGAAGTACTCTTTGTTATCCTTAACACAAGTAAACGTGCTGGATAAAACGGGCTTAAAACATATGTTGACAATGCGTAGATTTAGTTAGTCACCCGATTAGGTTGTTTATCCTTATCATTCACTCCCCCCACACAACATGGGAGTCTTCATATATCTAGCTCTTATGATCGAATGTCAGTCCACCTGATGGAGCGAGTATATTTGGAAACAATAGAGGCTTGTTGACGAGATTGTTTTGAGAAAAGAGAGACAGAAAACCGACACACGAGGTAGAAGCTTTTTCCTCTTTGATCAGTGATTTGGCTCTCCACAATGTTGTTCAAACATATGAACGGATGGATCCTCTTGAGTGTTTGAAGATTGAGCATTTGGGGGTGGGGGGGGAGATAGAAACATTTGTGAGTATTTTCGCATGTTCATATGCAGGTTTTATGGGTTTTTGGCATGGTATTGGCAGGGGCTTTAGTTTTAAAAAATTCTTTTCTGCTCCAAGGAGCATACTATATTTCTTTTGAACTACACAATTGTCGGGTTCACAGTTTGTTTCTTTTAAATATTTGTTGCATCATACACTTTGGGAGCCCGACAATAGTGTGGGTCAGAATCCAATGTAGCGTGCCCCTTGGGGCATAAAATAATTTCTCCTTAGTATAGACTATATACTTTGGAGGCAATTGTATGTAGGCAATTGTATGTAGATGTTGGCTTGGTTGATATAGGCTTTAGGTTAAGGGAGGTGGGGCACTAGGGGAGGGGGTGTGAATATGCAAGCCTAGGGTTCTATAACTTAGCTCCATTAGAATTTGTCGCACTCAAGTTAAGGTGGAGGTTAAGTTGTATTGAATGAGGTATATACGTGTATGCACATTAGGTTGTAGGAGTGGTGGACGGTGAGAGATCATCTAATGAGGTGGCTTTTTCAAATTAGCTCATTGTTTATGTGTTAACCATTCTGAAAGTATGTTTCGTTTATTCTCTACCAATCCTTAATCCCAAGAAATTGGGGTCAGCACAGGGGGGTGTGCAATTCGAGGATTTCCCAAGAGGTCACACATCCTAGTTCTATTATTGCGAAAGCTATATAGAAATGCTATAAAGCATCTAGACGTGGTCCCTACAATCGCACTCTATGGATTTAATAAATTTTCTTGGTTATTGTTCTTAAATGTAAATAAAAATTTAGTGATTATTCCAAACAACATACATTTTGCATGTCTAATATATCTGGTTTTAATGTCCCTTTGCTACTTCGGGCAAGGAATTTGAGCAATTAAAGCTGCAACAATGAGTTGCATTTAGGACAATGTGAATTAAGTTGTGGGCTTCTGTTGTTTTCCTGTCATTATTTCTGGGTATGGCAAGTCCTAAAGTTATATTAATTGACCCTTTAAGTAGGGTGTTGCTTACTTAATAGCCGGAGGTTGGTAGGTGAACGCTGAGGACCACTCTGGTTAGTTTTGTGGATGTGATTAGTTTTTGATGATTAATCATATTTGTTGCATAGAAGTGAATTTCTAATAATACACATACTGGTTACAAACAAGATTTACCATTTTGACACCTCCCAGTTCTGTCTCAACCGATGTACTGAGTCTTGGGTAGGCTCGATTTGCCACTTAAGCAGTAGAGTAGTGCAATCAAAATTCCAACATTAGGGCAATCAAAATTCCAATATTAGGGCATTCCAACCAGTACCCCGATTTTGAGCTCCTAAATTTTAGCCTATTATACTTCAAACCTAAAACAGAAAGTAGGAGATGTGCTCACGTGGCCCCTTAAACTTCAAAATGGAACTTGGCCTCAACAGTGGTTCCCTAGTTTAAGGAGATTACTGTAACAAACCCCCCTTTTTGGATATGGTGATAGTAGTGCTTCTTGAATTTAATCTCTAAAATTTAGGACATGTGCCACTTAACACGTTTTAATATTTTGTCCAATTTGTGCATTACATGATGTATAACATGGGTGCAACTCCATGTCCAGAGTTCCATGCTTACCTTGAAGGCAACATCAACTGTTTGCCAACGTTTTAGATTGTCCACTTTGTCACTTGCCTCAAGATAAATGCATTGGTTTTCCATGTGATAGTTGTCTTTCTTTATCCTAGGCCTTTCATATCTTCTTTTCTATTGTTTATTTATTATTATTATTTGGGGAATGGTAGCGTCTTGTCGTTTTTGGCCTAGACTAAATTTCATAACAAAATGAAATGCTTTAACTTGGAGATAAGATTAATTGTGGGAAAGAGTTCTTTAATGGTGAGAAAAGTTTATGGGTCACAAAAATAAAATCTAGCATAATCAATTATAAAATTATCCCCATAATTTTATACTAAAAGGTTCTTATTCTGTAGACCAAAAACTATTACTCACAGTTGCACCCTTTTTAAAGAGTGTTAAGTACTCTTTCCCATTAATTGTAAGCTTTTTTAGTAGACATTCAAATCTTCCAAGCCTAAAAGATGGATTATTCTAGAGATGTTTAGCTTTATATTTGCTTTATTTGTAGCATCCTTTTGGGTATGAGAACCTGTGACTAACCTTTTTGGTTTTGGCCATGGCAATTGAAAAATAAAGTTTTGATAATTAATTTTGAAAATCCAAAAATTACACATATTCCCCCGGAAGTTTGTAATAATATAGAGATCACAATGTATCTTTGGAAGTTACGGTTAGACCACCTTCAGGTTTTTGTTCAAGCAACAAACGTGCTCTTGACATGATCTTATCAATATAAGAGATGGGAAAAATATTCTTCGGAGAAGAATAGTTTGACCTTAAATGCAGAAATTTATTTCAGTTAATAAAGGATTAAGACTTGAGTTATTTTTTGCAGAGCCTTTGAGGACCATGGAAAGCTAGCGACAGCGTACAAATCTGAGAAAAGGAATGAGATGGTGAATGATGGATATCGGATAATGGGCAACTCGGGCGACCAATGGAGCGACTTATTAGGCTCCTCAATGTCGGTTCGCTCATTCAAGCTCCCAAATCCCATGTATTTTATCCCATAAATTGGACAAAAATGACATTGTAATAATTCTTTGTGCATAATCATGCATGATTACTAACTCGTTCCCCAACGATGGAGATATAACTCTTTCGACTGAACGAAGGTTGTGAAAAGAGAATGATTTATTCGATGTTACGTACTTAATTGAAGTTGTGTAATATATACATTGTCATGTGTTGATACAATGGAGTTTGCTGGTCCCTCAGCTTAAGTAAATGAAAATTAGGTATTTAGTGGGAAATTTTTTGTTAGTATAAATACTCACTTTTACAATGACTTGCAATTCCTTGAAAACATGCCTTATGCTTCATGCTTATAAATCTTTTCAGCAAATTTGATATATAATGATAAATTGACTACTAGACATTTTAAACTTTCAAATAGTGATAATCCTTGTCCAAAATTAACGAGTTGTTGTAAGATTTTAAATTTACCGAAATATTCCACTACGCGGCACCCACAAAAATAAAATAAAATTTTGTAAAACATAAAATGATTCGGCTACGTACCCAGAAATTTTTTGGTCCGTCACTGCCCTTGTATCAAATTTATGCCCAAAGGTAAAGATTCAAATTATAAGCCCAAGCTTTTGAGTTGTTTAATTGATATTGTTCTTTTAGAAAATTATTAATTTGCACACATACATTAACAAGATACTTCATATGTCCACAAATAATTGATATATTTTTCTTATTTAAATATCCAAAAATAGTTAAAAACTTTCTATTTTTTACAAGTTAATCATGGAAGTTAATGAATTGAA
Organism: Embelia ribes; assembly: GCA_001753735.1. Classification (NCBI taxonomy): domain Eukaryota; kingdom Viridiplantae; phylum Streptophyta; class Magnoliopsida; order Ericales; family Primulaceae; genus Embelia; species Embelia ribes. The sequence continues at coordinate 23,065 of MKEJ01028083.1, forward strand.
ACTATTGTCCTTTTATTAATTATTGGGTTGAATACGATAAAAACCTAAAAGGGTAGTTTGGTCCTTTATTTTCTATTTCAAATTTGAATACTTCTTGTCTTTACTTGACCTAAAGCAAAGTGTCCGGTCAAATGATTTAATTATTTATATACGAAAATAATAGTATGTTGTGAATTTGTGAGTATACTTCATTCGGCATTATAGATTGCATATTTGAAATTGTACGATTTAAACCGCAAATGGTAGAGTAGAGGACCAAGAAATTGAACGGGGAAGGTTAAAATGTTTTCAGAGTTATTTGGTGGAAAGGGTTGTAATTGGAATCTGTTTTAATTTATTTGGCAATGTCGGATCAAATTTAAATTTTATCAAATAGTTAGCATATAAATTAATCACTATTTTTATATTTCTATTGTTTGATCAAATTTAAATTTGATCTGATGACATAAATAAATTGGAGCAGTTCCACTTATTTTTCAAGGGAACCCCCGATCTAGTGCTACGTCAATAAATCCTTTATTGCTAAGGAATGCATCCGCTCTTAATTTTTACTTCCATTCTCACTCCTTCTTTAACAATTATTTTATTCACTTCTTTGACATTCTTCACATTTTTGCTCATGCTTTTGTTAATGCTTTCGTTTTGTTTTATCTATTCTCCGATCCAGTGAACTCCTCCTCCATCTTATCTTATTTTGGTTTGAAAACTTGATTAATTTCTCTGTATAGAGACACAAAGCACCAAACTAGGATTGTCCAAGTCAATTTTCATTTTAAATAAAATGTGTTTTATATGCTGATTTTACCATATCACTG
>MKEJ01028084.1:0-12669 GCA_001753735.1 Embelia ribes
AAATTACCTTAATAAAAAAAAAAAAAAAAAAAAAACCGAACCTGAACCCGAATCCGAATCTCAGATAATTCGGGTCGGGTACCCGAATTTTGCTCACCCCTACCTAAGACCAAGTTTTTGAAACACAAAATATTATCGGGTCTCATCCCTTCACATTACATAACCATGTTACGCAAAGGCCCTTATCGGAACATTATAATAGACCATGTACTTGTATACCATTTCAGCTAAGATTTGCGGACAAATTTGCATGTCGCCACATTTCGCATACATGTCCACATTCTCAACAAACATTTTCATGCTTCTAACGGACATCTTTTTAGTATTTCTTCTCAATTCTCGGGTTCAAAGCAAAAGCCAAAAGAAGCAATAAGTGAAAAATATACAAAGCCTTTACAAATCACACAATGGTGCAAGTCTATTATTCATTCTACAAGACATTACAACATACAATGACATTCGATCATCAAAATTTAACTTTATCACCAGATATGTGCTAAAACTTGTGGCTATTGACATTGAAATTACTTACAAATTCCAATAGGAACCAAAACTATTTCTCAATATAATAACCCAATTCTGGGTTTTATTTCTATAGATGTGGCGATTTGACAAGACCTGTACATGAATTACAGAGAAGGCAGAAGCCAGAGATTGAAGAGCGACGATGCTAGCGAGAGAAACCAAGACAAGAATGTCATAGCGGCCGCTAGCTGATATCTAGTGCACAATTTTACACCGCAAAATGCGCCAGAAGTGATCAACACGTCAGTCACACTCGCTGTTGCACAAGCTGCTGCTAGCGATAAAAACGTAAGAAGCTGCACGATTTTGTCAAATGATGTATTTTTAGTAGATGTTATTAATAGTCATATTATAATCCATATAAAAAAGGGTTAATGAATTGAAGGAAGAGCTTAATTACCCAATCTCCTATGATGATTACTACCATGACCCCGGGCTGACGAGTTGGGCGCTTGAAGAAGATTGAGTACACGTCGACTAGTGCAAGAGTCAAGCTCCACGGGATGACTAAACCCATTATGGTTACCAAGAAGCTGCAAAAAGATTCACATGAAAAGTTGGAGAGCGAGCGATCGCAGTCACAACACGTGCATACAAACTGGGAATAGAAATGCACCGAAAAAACAAAATCAGACAAAAATAAATTAGTGACACGGCTACTATCTCATACACCCTCACAAGTCTTTAATAAGGGATATCACCATTGGGGGAAATAAAACAAAGTAGAACTGTTTTGAAACTTAAATCCTTAAGACCATCATTGTCTACTCTGCAGTCTGTCCTAAGGAATTTTTCCGCGCTCCAAACAAAAGCCGTTCTAAAGATGAAAAAAAAAATGTAAAAATTATAGCTAAATCGAAAATCTCCAAATCGTTTGTCTTGGTTATCATACTCTCTGTCTTCATACATTTCATTTCTCCCCCAGTACAAAGCAAATCTAATCCAAAATGCACCTTTTCAAACACAGTATCAACTATCAACATAAGGTGGAGATACAGATAGTTAGCATTTCAGCTCTCTCCCAACTTTTGAAATAGATAAGCATCTTTGCGTCACCATAACTTAGGCTTTGGCTTGAGCTAAAAAGGAATGATACAATCATACTTCCAACACTGGAAAACTAAGAAGCACCGATACGGACACGAGGATAGATACGGATACGGTTGTGGATACAACGGAAATTCGGTATTATTTATTTATTTTTTAATAACTTCTATAAGTTAGTAAAGTTATGTATTAGTTGTTGGTTCAAAATAGCAATTAAGCAATTGCATTTTGTTATAATCTAGTACACCTTACTAACAAGTATCATTTATAAATAGCCCCAAAACATGTCACGTACTAAAGAAATAAACAACTATTGCAACGTGGTTTGTGAAAATCACCAAAATATATGACTAGAAATGAATAAAAATTGACCGCAGTAGAAAAAATGTTATAAATTGACCCGCCGTATCTATGACAAGCCCAAAATGAATCCATCGTGTGCCCAAAGTTTAAATGATTAAATAACACTTTGGACTCATCAAGTGGGGTATTGGACACGTATTTCAAAGTGTCCACGGAGTATGTGTGTCCGATACGTGTCCAATACGGACACGACACCTATTTTGGGGTGTCCATGCTTCCTAGCTGGAAAACCATAATTTAGCTTTTCAACATACTAATCTCCCCGTCGCTTTGTGCAAATCGTTATAGGATTGTTGGTTTAATAGCTCTCTTTCCTCAGAAAATTGTAACATAACGCCGAACAACACGATACTTGTCAGTTGTTAAAGTTATCATATATTAACCTCACTGGTTAACACATACCAACCATAAAGCAAGTCTTTAGTAATAATTTATGTAACAAAAAAGGAAGCTACGTCTAATGGTTGGTCTCTCTCAAAGTATACATCTTTAAGACTTTAGGTTGGGAGCAATAGTTAGGCACACTTCCTACTTCTACCATGAAGACCAAACCAATCACAAGTCCAAGTTAAATTTTTTCCGCAACAAAAAGTGCTTTTGAACCAACTTTGAGGAGAAAAATTATCCCAGACGAAGGATTTCCACAAAATTAGGCCTATCGGATAGACTATAGACCAAACCAATCACAATTTCGATGGTGTATTTTAGACAACTTGAGGAGAAAATTTAGCCCGGCCTGAGAATTTCCACAAATTAGCCTATCGAAGAGAATTGGCTTAAACAGGAACATGTTACCATAACCATCCCTTGAAGGTCCCCCCCCTTCCTTGTAAATCCCTAGTCTCCTTCAGTTTTTGTTGTTCGTCATTTTCAAATTTTTTATGCTTCTGGTTCTCTATTACCAACTTCAATTGTTCAAGATAGAGGGCCTCGAAAGTCAAACTAATATAGGTAAGGTGCCTAAATTATAATTAGTGAAAATTAAAACATGACCGGTAGAATATCCTAACATCATATACTTGTCTTCACCAACAACCGTTCTTTTTGTCAAACCCAATTTGCTTGCTTTGTGATCATCACAGGTTCAAAATAACAAGACACTTAAATACAAAAGCCATCCACCAAGGAGCAAAAAATAAAAATATCTAAGTATTGAAACAAAACAATACCAAAAATATGCATCATAGTTATCTTGAACAAAGAATTACATAGGGAATGCAATTCCCCTAAAATCAAGAACGGATGTAAAATAAGCTGACTTGATTGCCACATTTGAGCAATTAAGCTGCCTTATTTTATATTTGAGAAATTCATCTAGCTTTAAACCATAGTTACCGAAAACATTGGTTTCTGGTGCGCATTTCCCGATTCCAAGACGAAAAGCCGAAATTTTTTTAGGGAAAACGCATAGGAAACACTTTAGAAACACATCGGAAATTTCTCGGAAATGTCTAGGAAATGTCTCTGAAACTTGAATGTTACACATAAGAAACGCAGTAAAAACAACTAGGAAACATTTCAGATACAAGTAGAAAACTTATAGGGAATTTGACGAGTACATATTCATACAAAATTAAATAAAAATAAAAATAAAAATAATAAAATATAGTATTTTTAGTACTTTTATGCTAAAATAATTTTTTTTTAAAGTATATTCTTTTAACTTAAAAGTTATATATTGATAAAAAATATCAAAAAAAATATATAAAAGTCCATATATAACAGGTATTCATAATTTTGTTCAATACTAATTAAAAAATCACATACGTTTTTTCTACGTTTCTCATACGTTTTACAATCATTTCCTATAAGCTTTACAATAGTTTCCATGTTTTCCCTGTATTTTTAGACTGCGTTTCTCACTTCCATTTCCCCCGACTCCTGCTTCCGATTCCGAATTCGGCAACTATGATTTAAACCTTTGCAGCTTATTAAGGTCAAGGGAAAAAAACTCGGCTTTCAAGAGTACATTCCCAACAGCCTTTCTCATAACCCTCTATATAAAAATTAAAATTTTGATTTCTCCCCCAAATAAAAAATGCTAATTTCAGGAATTGTATATGGCAATCTTTGTCAATAAAAACTCAAAAATATTAAAACAATAACTATATAGGTAATGGGAAATCCGCCACTAATAACTAATGAGAGAAATAATTAACAGGAGAAAAAAAAAACACTTTTTTACTACCGAAAGGGGTTACAGAATCTTTCTTAGCCCGGAATATTACTTAGCAATTCTTTCTCATTTGAGAAATCAATTTCTATTAAGAGAAGACAATTGTGCACCATTTTTAGACATAATTTTTAGAAACGGAAATTAAATTAGTCTTTCTGAAGACTTGTGGGGATGCTCTAACTTTGAAGCCAAAAACCTAAAAAAAAATTGAGCTTTAAAGTAATAATCATCACAAACAAGCTCCAACTATAAAATGGGGAAAATTAAAAAAAAAAAAAAAAAAAGCTTCAAAGTTAAACCTGGGTAAGGTATGATCATCAAGGTGAAAAATAACAACAATGATAATAATAATAATAATAATAATACAAAAATTACCAGAAAGCGGTGTAGCTATAGAACTGAACATCTAAGCACATGAATAGCAAAGAAGCTATCGAAAAAATGGCTTGCCCAAATCGGAGTGCCAAGCTGGCGCTGGTCCCCAAAGCCCCCGGCAACTCATCCATCTTCTCCTTCTGCCACGTGTCCCTTTCTCCTCCTCCTCCTCCTCCCTCTTGCAAACGCTATTCTTCATCGATTGCCTGTCTCATCAATTGCCCACGCCACGTCACTCATCACACCCAGATTCGCTACAAAAGGGGAAATAATTGATACAATTCACTTAAATTATTTGATGGGGTATTGTTCAATTCTCTCCAACTCTTTCAGAAATTGGGTGAAATTGTTTAATTCTCTCGAATGGTAATTTTGGAAAAGTGGGAAAATTGATTTTGTTTCTTAAAAATTAAGGGAATTCGGAAAGGGAAATGTTTTGCGGTTGGAAATGATAGAGAGAAGAAGACTTGATTGGGAGTGTTTTAATACCAATTTGTTGTTAGTTTTGATTATTTAATTAGTTAATAATTACACTAATGGTACGCATATTTGGAAACGCCTAATTGGGTGGGAAACATTAAGGATATTTACGTTTTGGTAACTTACTTATAGAAAATTTATTTAATATAATTTTATAAAACAATTATATAAAATTAATAAAAATATTATACAATTGAATTTCTTAGTACTTTTAGGAAAAATATAATTTTTTCATTGGCCATTCTTTTTAAATATAATTTTTTAGTACTTTTAGGAAAACATATTATAATTTTTACAAATTTGAGAAAGTTTTTAGAATATTGGATTAAATTCACACATGTTTTATAATCATATCCTAAAAAAAAACTTTAATCGTATTCATGATTCTTATTTTGCCCTATTTTTTGATATGCCTTTTCCGATTTTGTTTTTCTTTTCACTTCCAACAATTGCTTCAATTCAACAGTTCTCTCAAGTTTAGAATAACCGAAGAAAATCAAGGGGCCATTGCATCATTATTTATGAGTAAACTAATCTTTTCATAATGATTTATATTTTTATTATCCCCACTTTGGTCACTTTTAAATTTTTTTAATGAGAACAACTACTGTAAAAATACGTACCTAGTAAGTCACTTTTTGGAACTTTTGGGACCAAATATGTTACTGTTTCAGAACTTGGAACTATTAATGTTTCAATTGAAATTATGGGGACCATTAGTGTAACTCTCCCTTATTTAATTAGTTTTAATTTTCAAAGGTGATTCGTCTTTTTTTTATTAGTCAGCGGTCTTAAGGTGCGAATTGAAATTCCCATGTTCTAAATAAAGGAAAAACAGATTTTACGCGCGTGTTTGGCCCCGATCCTGCCACGTGGAATTTATCTGTTAAAATAAAGAACTTCTCATTTTATGGACAATGGTGTGAACTAAATTTAGAGTCCCAAATATAAGTTAAAAAGGGAAAACATATACTCACTATTAATCATAAATAAATTGCAATCAATAGAAAATATGGTCAAAAGTGCACGAAGGGGAGTATCTTACTCGCAAAAATATAATTATTTAAATAAAATTATTTTTAAAATTTTTTGTTATAAAATTATATTTTTATGACTAAAAATTAATACCTCACCATTGTACATCAGACAATCGTTTCGTGAAAGTGTGTTTCCATTTCGCATAAAGTGTAATCTCATTAATTTTGATGGCAACTCTTGAATACATAGCGTGGAATTGAAGATATTATTTTGACTAAAATAACAAATTCTATATATTCTAGAGGCACAAAAATAAAGGGTGGCAAAAGTAATGAGATTATAATAAATCATATTTAGACTACCAAATGAAAGATTAAATAGCCTAGTGCTTTAGTATGGTTTTGTAGATTCTTATTGGAAGTCCGAACGATGTAATTTATGAAGAAAAAAAAAATTGAAAGCTTAATCTCTTACTTGTGAGATTGTGTTTGGATCTTTTAGAATAGTCATAGTGGATTGTTTGCTTATAAAAGTACAAAACTATATTATACATGACGTTTTGGCCAAAAATATAATTTCCAATTAAAATATCTAAGCTCTTAATAAGTGAAATAAAGTATGCAAAAAGAAATGCATCCACTATAGTTAATCTCATGGACTAAAACATATATTCTTTATAAAGAAGATCCTCGCATAATTAGTATGGTTCTTTTGCTCCATGCTCAAACTTTTTGAGTAAATTAAGCTAATTAAGGCATAAATTGAATGAACAATAGAGTTGGAGAAAAGAATCGAGACATGGCAAGAGTTGACTCATTTCCAAACACACATTCCCAATGTACTAAAAAAGCAATTATTCGGAAATTATTACTACTTTCCTTTAGCGGAGTACTTGTCACTTTCTATCATGGATGCCACTATTCACGATTAACTTTTTCATATATTCTTTTAATATGATAATCTCACTATAAAAAAAAATACAAATCTAATTTAAACTAAAACTCTATTGCAAGGTCTCAAATTACACCAATTGAATTCTTATTGCCATAGCATATAGTTCTAATAAAACGTGCTTTGAAATAGATATATTTTTTTAATAATTATCGATTGAAAATAACAATTTTTACTATTTTTATTGTTGCTATTGTAGAGGCTGGACAAACAATTGGACTGACTATTATTTCATCAATTTATCACATTAAAGGAATCGCGAATATTGTTTAAAATTTTCAAATAATTTTCAAGATAGAATTTTCTATCGATGTTGTATCCATGTTGTTTGAGAGAAAATTTGATATTAAAATTTGTTGTAACTATCATTTGTAAATAATAACAATCAACAGAAAATAAATAAATAAACAAACACTATAATAAAAGAATTTTATTTAATCAACAGAAATTAAATAATATAACTAAAATTACAACCTTATTGAATAAAATTACCGACTACAGAATATGAAATGGTTGGATGGATTAAATCCCATATGAGACCACAATATGACCATATTCTCTTACATTCAAATTGTCCGCCATCAAGTTGCTTCTGACCTGCACTAGCAATAAGTTCTCAATATACAACGTCTGCTTTCTATGACTCGGAGGAAGTTGTACTCGAGACGTCTGGATGAGCCTTTAGTGTAAATTTATAATTTTATCTCTTAAAATGTAAATCATAGATAAAATAGTATGAAGCTACAATGTTTTTAGATGTAGACAAATAGATACATGTATGAAGAGTCGCGGCTAAAAATTAACATGTTAAATTTAATTTAAAATTTGTAAATTGGAAAATCCTTAAAGATTAGAATTTTTTGATTTTAGTTATTCAATTTTTACTCAATTAGTTAAGAAAAAGAAGAAGAAATATGTGCATGTAACAAAAATCCAATTGGGCACAAAGATTGATTTCAAACTGAAATCAACATCAAAACTATTATGACTAATATTTTGATAACAGGAAAAACCTTAGCTTTGCAACGTAAACATAAATAATTCTTTAATTACATCTCCATTAATTTTCAAGTTCACGTCTCACAAGTGTCCTGTGTCTAATTTTTGTTACTTCCTTTTCCATTAAATTTAAAAAAGCAAACATGAATCCATTCAAAATTAAAAAAGACCTGTACCCTGGATAAGTTTGATATAGCATTCTGTTGATAATTTGAGGCTACTTATTTTTTTGTAACATGCTATTTTTATTTTAAAATTGTAAATTTGAAAATTCATAAGACTAATTTTGTATTTTAATTATTCTATTTTTACTCCATTAGTTAAGGAAATGAAGAAGAAATATTAGTATTGTATGTAACAAAAAAATCCAATTGGGAACAAAATTATGTTGATTTCAATCTGAAATCAACATCAAAATTATTACGACTAATATTTTGATTACAGTAAAAAGCTTAGCTGATAATTTTTTAGTTCATTCCATTAACATTCAAGCTCATTTCTCACAATTGTGCATGTAGAGATGATATAATATTATATAAGCAAATCTAAGCCCTATGGCTAACTTGTGTAACTACCTTCTCTGTCAAATCTAAAAAGGCAAACATTAATTCATTCATACAAATAAATAAATAATACCTGTAGCCTGAATAGGATTGAATTGATAATTTGAGACAACTTCTTTTTTTGACAATATCATTTTTTGTAAGTCATAAATAATATCATTTTTGTAAGTCTTTGACATATATAATGATGGGCCAAAAAGCAAATTAATGCTCTCCCCACATCTCATCATCCGGGTTTGAAAAGTCCCAATTAAACTGAAAAGCAATTAATTCCCTTCAGGTACACTTGACACGTTGATTTTGAAAATGGTGGTTTTTACGATTCTTCCGTGTATTAAGTATAATGTTTTACATACAATGAATGCATTTTCCTATTTTTTATAAAATCAAATTTTCTTTGCAATGACCAATGGTGTACAATGAGATGTCATTTGGTGAAAGCCTAAAATAAAGATTTTTGTTTTATATTATTATAAATAATGTACGTATGTATGTACGTACGCATGCATCTTGGAGATAAGAAAATACATATTTATTCTCTCATATTGTTTATAACATAACATTATATTTTATATTCATTTTATGGATAAAGAATAGTATCTTGAGCTATGCAAGTGTTTTGAATAGTTATATTATGTGAAGGCGACGCGTTAGAGATATTGAAGTTAATCTTATTGCATCGGATAATTCTCCGCATAGGCATGAATCGGCTCAAAGAAAGCGATGATATATCCATGCTTTTACCCAACTTTATTCATTTTAAATTATATAAATTTTTTATTTATTTTGTTCACTCACTCTTGATTCTTTATTTTTATGCAAAGAGAAAGATTAAATTCAAGACTAGATCCAACAGTATTTCACTGCCTTCTTACAGATATATTTCTACAAGGACTAATTAAGAAAAAGAAAAAAAAAGGCTCAGAAAACTGTATATCTTCTTTAAAATAAGCAAGAGGAAATAAATTCTTTATCTTTGTAAATTTCAATTATGAGGGACAAATAGAGAAGTCCCAATATTGGCTTCCCCAAGGACAAAAGGGGCATTTATTTATTTATTTAATTTATTTTTCAAAATTACAAAATCTCCGCTCTACCTGTACGAAGACCCTCTGCGGCAGCTGTGAAACCGTTTTGAGCAGATAATCCGTCCCCCACCGCACTGCAGCGAGCGCATTTGCGCGCTCGGCGGCTGGCATCCCGTCCCCGAACTCGACCACGCCCCACGCCAGCATCGTGGTCGTGAATGCCATGGGGAACCCGTACTTCACATTGTCCCCGGCGTCGTAGTACCCTCCCGTGAGGTCTGCGCTTGCGGCCCCTCCGTCCCCGAGGGCGGAGTTCCCCCGCCAGGCCATGCGCTGGTCGGGGGGGAGGGGCCCCGAGCGCTGGCCCTCGAAGAAGAGGATGGATTTCGACAATGCCTGCGGGTAGTCGAGGTAGGAGGCGCGGCAGGGAGAGATTCCGGAAAGGAGAGAGATTAGGGAGGAGAGAAAGAGAAGGAGATGGAGAAGGTCGAGTTGATTCATTGTGGTTGTGTTTGGATTTGGGGGATTTTGATTTTGATTTTGATTTGGTGTTTACTATTTATAGAGGGGGTGGAGTTTTGGATTGCATTTGAGGTGTTCACGAGGGAGGTAACGGTGACGGTTGTGGCCGAAAACCGTTTTCCAGTTACCAAAAAAAGGTTTTTATCTACTTTGGGTTTAGTTTACTTGCACTTTTTTCATACCTATGGCGTGTAACAATAATAATAATAATAATAATAATAATAATAATAAATGGATTAAGGAAAGAAAGTATTTATAAAAAAAAATTATAAATTTTTTGGGTCATTGGATCTGAAACAATCAAGTTGCTATAATATATATCCTATTTTTCTGTTATATTTCAAATTCTTTTTTTTATCGTTTCAAATTCAATAGCCTATAAAGTTTGTAAAAAAATTTTGTAAATATTTTTGTCTCTTGATCTGTTCCCATAATAATTATAATGTATAGAAATTAGTTGCACGGAAATTTGTATGAATTGGTTTTGTATGGTTGACTATTAAGAAAAAAATGTTTATCCATTTTAGGTTTAGTTTATTTGTAATTTTTTTAGCGGAGGAAACTATTTTTCAAAAAAAATGTTTGGATGTATACAGCTTAGCACTTTAATTTTTTCATGATTAGTAATAATAGAAAAATCAGATTAAAAGCTGAGGAGCGAGCCCAATTTTAGCGTGAGCAAAAAAAAAAAAAAAGAATTTGAGCTTTTAACCTACAACCAAAACCTTCAAAAAAAATGGATGGGTGAGGATTTTCTACGAATCGATTGAGGATATATACCCAGCTTATAAGTTCTAATTGTTGAGATTTTTGTTTAAAAGTTATACAATATTTAACTGTTCAACTTATATAAATCGAACATATTTGTTATTTTGACTCACGTATATTGAAATTTTCAAATTTGATGCATCTATTTTTTTTAATCATAAATAAATTGACTTATTTATTTGAAAACTGCAAATAAACAAACCCAAGTTGTATGCCTACGTCAAAAGCGAAAATAAACTTTTTTTATAATAATTATTTAAAACACAACACAACATAAAAGGCTTTGATCATGATTCATGAACAGAAACAAGTTTTACCAGGAGACTTACATCATTCAATATAATTATAAAATCTACTAAATGAGTCAATTATTTCAATACTCAAACTCCACTTGTGTGATACTCGGGTTAGGCTCGATTCAAGCAATAGTCCGTTCTAAGTTTCAGCATTTCGAAAAACAATTGCTAACTTATGAGAGGGAATGCCTTGTGGCTTTCGCTATTTTGTAACGAAAATTGGTTCACTAAGGATTTCCCAGTGAATTTAGTAAGGACAAATTTTGTACGCAAAGGTTAAAAGTGGAACCGAATAAAGTTTGTTAATTGTCTAATACGCAAAATAAGGCTTTTTACGTTATGGTGCACATGTACCAACCGTTATAACACAGCATTGAATTTGTTAGTTCTAAAATTGGAAATAAGAAGAAAGAGCATTGAATATGTTATTTTTACTAAATTTATTATTTCTTATACTAATATTTTCAATACATAAAAATATTTTTTCAAAAAGTATCTATTTTTATTTTGTATGAGTAGCTGACTTCTAATTATGGACATTTAAAAATAAATTGAGAAATGCAGACATTTTGGCTCCAGGAATTATAGGTGAAGTCCATTTCCGAGCTCTTAGATAAAATAAATAAATATTTATATTAAATATAGGATTCCAAACAAGAAATAAATAAATTTTTTTATCTAATACGAGTTTAGAATGTAGAGGGCCGATTTTGTTTTGGCTATGGAGTTAAGAAGAATGTTAACAAGAATTGAGATAAAGTATAATAAATCGTTTGTTTTGGGTTGGAATTAACATTAATTGGATCTATCAATTCCGATATGATGAAGTACAAATATGTCAGATATTACATTTTTTTTTAAATTTTAACAATTGGGTATTATTTACTATATTTTATCCCACGTAAGTAATACGGTGGAGGTATGAGTTTTCCTCCATTAGTTGAACTAATAAAAGAAATGTATCAAATTAGTAACCAAGTCTAGCTATTTCTCGGAGTCATAGACTCATAGGTGAAAATTCGTTGTATCTGACTTTGACACCATATTTCTAGTGGCAATTTTTATTTATTTATATTTTTTTCAAAAGCCCAAATTTGGTGTGGATCGAATAGTCCAAATTCAAATACAGTCCTAAAACCCAGCTCGTCCTTCTCACATGTGGAAGTAGGGATGAGCATTTCACCTTACACGGATCCGATGATTGTTGAGAATAGGACACGGGTCAAGTCTAAGGAAAAATATTTACAGGATTTACCTGAACTTGTCCGAGATGTGTACGGTTCTGGTATATATCTTTCCGCATATCAGTCAGTGATTTCACTGTATCATTAGACAAAAAATGCAAACGAGAGTTGACCAACTACCTTGTGAGCGAGCATCAATTCGGCTATTGGAGATTGAATCGGGTACGTTGGCCAAATAGCCAAGTATTAGTTTTGAGATTTAATCCCAAACCCCTTTGATAGTCCAAATGTTCCTGCAGCAAAGTAAAAGTGATATTATTTTCCATAAATAACTCAAAATTTACGAAAATACCCCTTTGATAGTATTTCCTCCGTCCCATTAATACAAGCCTTTTTTTTTTTTCCACTTGAATT
>MKEJ01028087.1:0-22573 GCA_001753735.1 Embelia ribes
TGGTTTCTTTTCCAATTGAGCATCTTCATAAATGTGCAAGTTTTTATTTTGGTAGACTGAAATTTCAAATGATTGACCTTCGTTTTTCTCAGGTTTGGAGTTGACAAGCGACGTATGGAACTCAAGAGGCTAGATCGGTAGAGGTGTTCTTTTGTATGTATGTATACAGTGGTATCTGCATATGTTCATTGCCTGCTATTCATCTATGGAGCAGATTGAGTATTGTAATTAATCAGTTTTTGATACTTATCATTAAAGTTTAGATTGGATTTTGTTTGTATTTTTTGTTGTCATTTCCCTGTTACTAAAGCACAGTTTATTTAGTACAATTCTTTTTTATGGTTTTATCTTTGTTTTGTGTATTAAGCTGACCGCTGTAAACACCAATTTGATAGTTTTGTCGCCGCTGAGCATGAGTTTTTCTGGTCACTTTTTCTCGACAAAACATCGCACACTATAGCTTTTCCTGCCATTTGGGTCATCGTGGATCTTCAGTGCAAACTAACAAATGCACATGCGGGTAATTTTTTTCTCCCCACAAGCATTCTTGAATGCGAGTACGTATATAGCAACTAACAATTGCACATGTGGGTGCGCGAATTGCAGCTTTCTGACTTGAATCTTCAACGAAACAAACATGTCGAACTTTTAACAAATAATCTTCCAAGGGCTGTTGTATGAAAATTGTAAAATTATAAGCCACAACATTGTATATACTTTTATTCCTTGTGATGAATTTAAAATGGACATATATGTATATTTTAAAACTACATAACATGCAAGCCAGCTAACCTACAGTCATCTAACCAAATCTCATAATAAATCCACACAAGAAACTCCATTTCTTGCTCAGGTAAAAACTGAAACATTTTACTGTTGTTTACATGCATAATCGTCCTAAATGATCCTTTTGCGAAGATAACTGGCCCTGAATCGCAGCCAATCGACAAGAATGCTTGGTTATCAGCCGATACATCGACGGCCTTGCCCACGGGACGATACCGTAATCGTCGTTATATTCTTCCATTCCTTCTACCAGAAATTGCCACGCAAATGAACCGGCCCCAGACTTACTTCTTCTGACTGAGTCGTACATGATTTTGAAAATCGTTTCGTAAAATTTCTCCCTCTGAGAGGGCTCGAAACCCTTGTTCAGATTTGACCAGCCGAATTCGGTGAACATGACTGGTTTTTTCAGTTCTTTATCTCCATCTTCTATATGAGAACCCATCCATTTCGAGACAAATTTCAGTGTCTCTGCCAGCTCTTGCCCATGAAACCTAAACAAAAGGAGAAAAATAATGATACTTTTGAAAGTTTATAGAGCCTGTAAGATAATGTTTTCAAACTTTCTAATTCTTGATCACTTGTTTTCACTCTGTTTTTATGTCATTTAGTTTCTCACCAGAAAACATAACGAACAAAAAAAAAACTTTTAGTAGGTTCTAAAGCACAACTACATATTCTAGAAATCCATCCGATAACTGTTTTTGGAACTGCAAACGTTTTCACAACCAAAGACAGTATCCAAAACACAAACAAAAGCAGCCATAATTTCTCAGTTAAGATTCATTTTCAAAAGTAAATAATTCAGCACGTAATGTTACGTATCTTACCATTGGTCAGGGTATATATGAACAGAAGCAAAATCAATGGCTGACAAATTTGAATTCAGAATAAAATCAGATCCAAGGTTGGCAGCCCATTCCCCTGGATTGACGGTCGACGATTTCCGACTCTTAGGACCGTAAAATCCTTCAAGGCCCACAGTTACTAGATGCTTTTTGTCGATTGATTTCACAAAAACCGACATCTCTTCTATCCAATCCTGCAATGCCATGTCATTGCATTGTCACTACATACGATCATACATAATAACACTTCTAAACGAGCAACATTCTACTTGTTAAGTTACATAGAGTAAATATAATTATCCATGAGGGCACAACAAAACAAGTGCTTACTTGCAGAGTTCTTCCTGAGGGATCAATCATACAGCGAGGCTCGTTAATCAACTCCCAAGCAAAGATGGTCGAGTCATCCCTATATGGAACTCCGGTGATAGTATTCCTCCTCGTCAACAAAGTCTGACACAAATAGAATAAAAAATCATGTGCGACACAGAAACGAAGACAAGAAATTCCCCGAGTTTACAGTATAAAGAAGAGAATTGTGATCCTTTAACTAAGACTAACATGCTCGAATGCCTATTTTTTGGTTACACTGCCAATTCTACCAAATGCTGAAGCTTTTAGAATGAAATAACTTTATTTAAATTTATTTAAGTCTTCAACACTGCCCCTACTTGCGAGCAAGACTTAATTCATTATTTCAAGAAATCCATCCATCCATATTTTTGTATATTTTTGTTAGGCCAATGGACGTGCAATTTAATATTTTTCATGACCAACGTTTCTCTAGAGCATTAAACTCAGGACCTTCCATTATCCTAGGCTCTCATATCAAGTAAAGAAACCAATCCTACCAAAATCTCCAGCTAGTAATAGGGGTTAACTTTATTTATATCTATTGCTCTTCAAAAATGTTAATACTGAACACAAGGAAAAAAAGAAAAATGAACCAAAACAAAATTAAAATGTGGTAGAAACCGAAACAAACCTTGACATGGTTCTTGAAATACTGCCGAATGGATGGATCATAGAAGAACGAATCATTCGAAGAGCTCAAACCCACACCTTCTTCCCATGCCCACTTGACATACTGTGTTTTTCCGCCATATGGTTTCAAGTTATTAACTAAGCTCAGTACAAGACGTATACCATTTAACCTTGCCTCCGCAATGACATAGTCCAAGGCCTAGAGAAAACCATTTCTGTCGTATATTAGAAACACAAAAAGGAAGCAATAATCGATAAGCTGCAACATTCCTAGTTTAGGATAAGTATAAATTAAGGGATTATTGGACTATATTAGTCAGGATGAGGGCTCCTATTTACAGTGCCCTGTCTCGATTTCTTATAGTCAAACATTTTGAAGGTCAAATTTGAGGGTGATCAACAAATATAACGACAATGTAATAGTTATGGCCATAACATCGCCACTTTAATTATGTTCCCATTATTCCATCAAAGCTAGCATATGGTTCTCTCTTAGACGTGATTAATGATTGAATATAACACGGTACATGTTTAGCAGAATTAAAATTTAAAATGTTTCTTCATTTATATCACTCTTGCACACTACAATCCCTAATCCTTTAACATGTCACAAAGAACCCTCATCGTTATCACTTCCGAATGAATCAAGAAATCATATTGACGAAACCATGCTCTCTTAATAATTATTTTTGCTATTAGTTGATATTTATTTATTTTGCTAGGAGTAATAGAGTTTTTAGCAA
This sequence comes from Embelia ribes, assembly GCA_001753735.1. Taxonomy (NCBI): domain Eukaryota; kingdom Viridiplantae; phylum Streptophyta; class Magnoliopsida; order Ericales; family Primulaceae; genus Embelia; species Embelia ribes. The sequence goes on from MKEJ01028087.1 coordinate 3,362, forward strand.
CCCAAGCCTATTATTGTTTTCCAATAAGTAGCTACTAAAGGTTAGAGCTTTTCACAGCACCGTGAGAATGAGAGTTGGTTTCCTCCACATTGTGAGTGAAGTATGTATTGATTGTTTCATCCTTAAAATAAGAACGCAATACCTAAGCAATGCCGTACAAAAAGTGAAAGGGGAAAAAAAAATCACCTTGAAAACATGCTCATCATATATGCCTGGCGAAATTTGAAGGGCATTGTAGCCCCCGTCGTTGAAAGCCCAAGTACGACAAACGGTAAGGCCCATCTTCGCCCCGGCTTTTAACATTGCCCGAACCCGAGGCCTTCTAGATTCATCCACACCATTGTCCATCAACCAATAAGAATTCCACCCATTGATGTAAAATGCTCTACCATCAACCGTAAACTGAGTCCCAATTCTCTGTACAAAACTCATCTCCGGCCCTTTGTGATAACTCGCCCATAAATCCCCAAACGACAAGTAAATGAATATCGCACATGAGGTGAAACCAAGAATTGGGTAAAACAACCCATTTCCAGAGGCCATTTACTAAAATCAAATTACAAACCAAAACCCACAAAAATTTAGAAACCGCGAGTAGTAGCCAGGTGGCAAAGGCAGTGTGGCGAAACTCCCCCTGGCGCAATAGGTAGGTCAAGGGTGCCACTATGCTTAGAAACAATTGTCCCTTGGGGCAAAATACAATATTATAGTCTCGGACTATCTTCGTGTCTTTGTACTCCGATGTGCTGTAGCGAGTACTCCTATGGCCAACCAAACACTAGAAGTAATTACTCAATACCCTTTGGGCAAAAACCATTAATTTTCCTAAAAAAATAATATATACCCAGATGAATTCTACGCATATCAGATCTCTACAGACCATAAAACTACAAATGGTAACTCATATCTATAATTTAGCAATCATTTATCAATTTAGGGCTAAAAATTCTACAATTTGCCAAAACCATATATACCCAAAACAAGAGTTGTGTACCTCAAATCTCTTCAAATGAAACCCAGATACAATATGCAACTAATATAGGATATGCAATTGAATGATGTACATAAATTTATAACTCACCTCTCCAGAGAGAGGGACAGAGAGAGAGAGAGAGAGATTTGTGCTTCCAACCTTATTGAAAGTGAGAATTGTGGTGGAATGTTGGTATCAAGTGTAGGGTGTTTTTGGTTTTCCCATGTTTTACTCAATACCGGTTGTGGTGGCCCAACCAGACCATAAGTCACCAAACACAGTCAGTCCTTTGGACTTGGGGCATTCACATGATTTCTAGATGGCAAGTTATTTTCGTTGAATCTTATAATTATAGAAATATTTTTCTAGGTTGGAGGTGGAAAAATATAAATTTAAATAATAATCATAAATTTTGTAAATGTATTTGATATAAAGTAAAAAAAAAATATATTTTTTGTATTGAGAATAGTAAAAACTAGTTGTTAGTAACGTAAAATTGGTGAAAATTTTATTTTTATGAAAAAAATAAAATAAAATTGTATTTTTTTAAAAAAACATGCTTTTGGTACTTTTAAATATGTAGTAATGTATTTTTAGTGGTGCAAACAAATAACAATTTTTATTTTAAACAGGCCAAACAAGCCCAATATATTTCTCCCATTTATTAAATCAATAATATTGAAACAAAAATATTTTATCCAAATTTCTGTTTCTTAAACTTATAAAGAAATAGAGAAATCAATTAGTTTTATAATTTCTTCACTAGAGCATTCACACTAGTATTTCTATATTTTTGTTTTTGTTTTTTTGGATTTCTTGAATGAGAAATATATTAGTCTTTTTATTTTTTTTGCGTTTTTAAATTTAAAAAAAAAATATTACAATATATTTCTCAATGGGAAGATCTATTATTCACAATTTCTTTATTAAAAAAATATTTTTTTCCAAAAAACTATATTACCCTTTTTAAGATTCGGGAAAAATATTTTTATACTTTATTATATTATATGTATATAATTCAATAATTATTTTATTTTACAAAATTTATTGAAATATTGGTATGAGCAATTTCTTAAATATAGATTTATAATAAGAGAAATGAATCTCTAAAAAGTAATTTATAGAAATTAAATGAGAAAGTCTTGTGGGAATGCTCTTGAAGCAATTAATAAAAAGTAACTAGAATAATGATTACATGTTTTAATATCTAAAGCAACAACTAAAACTTAATTAAAAAATTATGTCAAAGTCCAATTTCCCCCAATGCTTTGAAATTTGTTTCAATTTTTCCATATATTTTCATTTGTTTCAAATTGCTTCAGTCATTTATAGACTTGTTTCAATTCACTTCCTATTTTTTAATTATTGTCATTTCTCACTATATTTTTAGCCTCCTTCCAATGTATTCCTATTCTTTTTGTCTCGATAATTATTATTTTTCATTAAGACTCGAATGATGATGATGATAATGATGATAAAAATATAATAAGCGAGTGAAATAGTAGTTATAAGTTAACAGGAATATTTTGATGGAAAAAAGAATCATTTACAAGTCATATAATCTTTTTAATACATCCTTCAATGTATTTTTAGTCAATTTATCTCAATAATTAAATATTTATAAAAAATCAAAATATAGGTTAAACATATTATTTATCCTGCTACTAAACCACTTACGTACTAAAAAATTTATAAGAAATTTTAGGCTATCATTTAAATAAGTTATATTTAATTAAAGTTAAAATTTATTAATGATATAAACAAATTGAAACTAGACAAAAAGAACATGAGTGAATTAGAACGAGACTAAAAGCATAGAAAGTAAATTATAAAGAAGGCTAAAAAATAAAGGACTAAATTGAAACAAGATTCGAAGCGATAAAAGCAATTTAAAACAAATGAAAAGATAAGGGGCAAATTGAAATGAAACCAAAGGAAAGGGGGCAAATTGAACTTCATCCCATAAATTATTAAGTCCCAACTCCAAGTCAAAATCAAACTAAAATATATGGGGATTATCAAAAATAGTCGGAGGTTTTACCTTTTATCAATTTAGAAATAAAATTTTAATTTTTTTAAATTACATTTCCAAGTTTTCAATAAGTCGTCAAATAGACCCTTTTGCATTGTATGTACCATTTTGCCCTTATGGTACACTTTATGATGACATATATCACCAAAATTTTCATGCATAGGTGACGTTTTCGTTTCCACGTCCATTCTCTCCATTTTTTGAATTATGGCTTAATATTGTCACACTTTTGCTCCTGCTTCGCAACCTAATACACTATATCAAGACAAATTATTTTATAGAATTGATGCTAGAATAAATGTTGACTACTAAACAAATATCATTATTTAATTCTGCTCTTTTACATTTGAGTAATTTACATTCTAAAACAATATTATTATTAAACTTTACTTCCATACTTTAAAGATTTTAATATATTTTTGAAAATCAATAATATATATATATATATATATTACATTTGAGTATTTCAATTTTTTTAATCATTTACATGTAAATAAAAATATTACTATAATTTCCTTAATTTATGTTTTTATATATCAATAAAAATATTAGTATATAAATTAATAATAAATTTATTAATCCATGGTAAATATATAAGGAGATTGGTCATAATTGTTGCAAAATATACAACCAACTTATTTTGTTATTTTTCAATTTTTGAATAACATAAAAATTAGAAAGAACTAAGCCTTTTTATATCTAAAACTAGATCAATAAATAAAAAGTAATATTATATTTGATTTTGATTAAGAATTGTTTATATATATATATATATATATGGTTTAATTAGTTAAATAACTAACTATAAAAAGTTTTGGTGGTTATTAGATCGCTAAATAACTGATGAGATAAAAATTAATTTACTTTATTAAGCAAAGATTTATTGATAAAAAAATGAATGAAAAAATATTCGTTTTTTTCAAATGTATAAATATATAATTTAGTTTATTAAATAATTAATCTCTAGCTTAAAATCAATTATAGGAAATACACTTAAACTTAATATAAATTATCCTTTAATGGCAAGGGCAAAATGGTCATATATTAGGCAAAAGTACTTTTTTGATGACTAATTGAAACCTTAGGGATGAAATAATAAAACTTTAAATATTGAGACTAAATTGATAAAATGTAAAATCTCAAAGTTATTTTTGATAATTATCCAACAAAAAAACATAAAAGTTATAGCTGGATAAGGAAAGCTTCTCCCTTGACCATATCTGAAAATAATCTTTCTTTTAATTTAATATAAATTTAATTGGAAAGTCATTAGTGTCAGATTTTATTGATTGATCCTCTCCAATCTCTCTCTCTCTCTCTCTCTCTCTCCTTTTCTATCCTCTCCTCTGCTCTGCTCTCCTTTCCTTTTCCTCCATTTTCCATATTGAGTGCATTGTGTGTGATTAAACATGGAGGGTCAAGAGATTAGTGTGGTTAATCAATCTTCAAAAAGCAAAAGTGTAATTAAATCATTGAGCATTTTGGTTGTGGATGATGACACTACTTGTCTCTCCATTGTTGCTGCCATTCTTAAATCATGGAGATACCAAGGTATTTAATCTTTTTTTTTTTTTTTATGCTTGCCTTTTTTAGATTTTCTTTTGTAAAAATTTAGTTGAAAATTTACATTTGAAAAACGAATAAATGGAAAGACTACTCATTTCTTGGGTGAAATTGTAAAAACACATGTCAGGTGTTCACTGATTTTAGTTTCAAAGAAAAAAACCGATGTATAGGATCTACTGATAGGCTTTTGTACATCATTTTCTGTACGTATATCATTATTATTTTTAAAATTCAGCCGAAACAACATTTCTCTATTAACAAGAGATATTTATTCCTGTATTTCCTTATGTATGCATTAATTTCTTCCAAGTTCCAATCTACTTGTCATTTTGACATCATTACATTCGATCCATATTCCATAAATACTTGTTTTTACCTTTGATCGGGAAAATTACAGAGGAAAAAAAAAAATGACAAATTGAGTATTAGCAGAAAAAGGAAGGACCAAATCACATATCATATTATTTAATTAATATGATAAAAGTAAGGGTAAATTTCAGTTTATCCCCCTCAGCTATCATCTAGTTTCACAACGCCCCCCTCATCTACCATTAGTTTTACTTTGCTCCCCTCTCTTTTATTATAACGAAATTGCTGTTTTCCCTGATAAATTACTATGCCCTTTTCATTAAAAAAAACATTATATTGCACAATTCGATTCAGTTGTGAGTTGAATGGAAAAATTATAACATAAATTAATGAATAGAATTGTTTAGAAATTTATGAAATTTTTGTTTGCAAAGATTGGGATGAAATTTGGTAAAACAAAATATAAAAATTAATAAAATATTAATTTTTATATTGGGTTTTACTCAATTTCATTCCAATTTTTATAAATAAAAATATTCTTAATTTCTTATCAATTTTGTTTTTATATTTTATGTTATAGTTCTTCAAATGACTTAAATTCTGCAAATTTTGGATACATAAGATAGGGTTTATCTAGTTAAATAAAAATATTCTTAATTTCTTATCAATTTTGTTTTTATATTTTATGTTATAGTTCTTTAAATGACTTAAATTCTGCAAAATTTGGATACGTGAGATAGGGTTTATCTAGTTAAAGGGGAATTATTTGTAGTTCATAAGGGAAAATGGTAATTTCGTTATTATAGTAAAAGATAAGGGGGCAAAACAAAATATTTGGTAGATAAGGGAGTGTTTTGAAACTAGATGATATATGAGGGTGATAAATTGAAATTTACCCATATGTTGCGTACCAAATTCGCGCCAAGTGTCATTCTATATTTGCGCCAAATGACACTTCATTTTTCTGACAAGTGTCAATCACACTTGACATTTATATATATATTTTGTTCACTCATTTTCTATGTAGAATCAATGAATTTATAACATGCATGTATGAATTTATATTATACATTGAACTATTATACTCCACATGCCCATATTTTTACCCATTTTTCTAATTATTTTATTTTTTTAGCCTCCCAACATTTACATTTATCATTTAATTCTAACTTTTGATAGTATGTTAGTTCAATGTACATGTGTTAAATCTTCACGCTAATAAGTGGATGGAAATGTCTACAGATATGTTCAACTTGAATTATATGTATCTCTAATCTTTAAACAAACATGCTACAAGGATGCCATCAATGTAAAAAAGCGCCCAAATGTAAAACAAATTAAAATATTTATTAGTTTTGCTTATTCAAGCAACACTTCTTGAAATTCAAAAAAGAAATACACACACCAGTACATGCATCCAATGTATATATGCAAGAAAAAATAATATACATGCATGCACAAATGTATACGGAAAATTGGATCAATATGCATTAAGTATTTAAATTCAAATTGTGTTCTTTCAACATGCATTAAGTATTTAAATTCAAATTGTGTTCTGTGCCTACCAAAATGCTGTAAAAGTAATTTTACATTCCTCCTTTCCTTCATAAAGTATCATTTGGCGTCATGAAAAAATAATAATGGTGAGTTTAGTTAATTTATGACTTATGAGACTATAAGAAGTAGCAAATATATGATGACTATTGACACATATGGTATGCTCTATGATTTTGCCGTACTCTTTAAATCTTTGGTAGTTTTCTCTTCTAATGTTATGTTGTATTAATGATTTTTCCATCTCTTTTCATATTATGCGAATTGGGGATGTTGATAGAACCATCCAAACTGATAAAATCGTTTGAACCAAACTGAACTGAAAGGAAATCGAATCAAGCTGATAAGCTATGATTTGGTTTGATTTATAAAATTCTAAACCGAACATGAATGGTTCGGTTTTTAATTTTGGGGGTAAACCGAACCGCCATATTAAAAAATTAAAATAATATATATATATATATATATTGACTATAATAACATACATTAAAACAAAATCCTAATTGAAACAATTCATTATATTGTGACAGAAATGTCAAGCGTGGAAGTTATTGAAAAATATTGCTCAATGTTGAGCTTAGTGGAGAATTTTTATGATTGCTATTAAGAATATTTTTAATATTTGGTTATTTATTATGTAGTTTTGAATTTTAATTAGCTTCTTATAAATATTTCTTACTATTGCTATTAAGACTACTTTTTTTTTGGGTATAAATGTTTCTTTATGTAGTGTCATTGTCAATATAGTTATTATTGACTATGTGATTCGTTCATTTTCAAACCGATCAAACCGCCCAAACCAAACCGATAAATTTGGTTTGATTTGATTTGATTTTACCTTTTGATTTCATTCAAACCGAACTGTTCAATATTAATTGGCTTAGTTTCTATTTTTTAGTAAAAAGCCGCCTAAATTGAACCGTAAACACCCCTAATGTGAATTGGTGTTGAATGATGACTATTTTATGAAATGATATGAGTAATCAAATAGTAATTAGTTGATTAATTCTAATGCCTTTTTTTTTTCTTTTCTTTTCTTTTCTTTTCTTTTTTTATAGAAGAGTGATTATTTTTATAGGATTTACTTTTACATTTATTTATAGGTAATTTTCTATGCACTTTTTTTTATTTATTATAATTACTTATTGTTTGATACGGAATATAGTGCTTAATAAAAGGCTATTGCAACTCTACAGTAATATTATTTAAGCCAAATAAATAATTCTAATATAATTTCAATTTTAGCCTATCTACTGGAAAAATATATTAATTACATTTAATTGCAAATAAATAAATAAATATGCATGAAATTTAACATAAACTTGAGAAAACAAAAAACAAATAGTTAAAAATGTAGTATAAATTAAAACAGGGATCAATACTTCATTTTTTGCAGCAAATGGCACTCCACTTATTGCCACATGCGAACAACAAAAAGTTTTAATCTTGGAAAAGGAAAAGATTTCATTATCTTTTGATTATTTGTGTAAAAAAAAAAATAAACATCATACATTATACTCAATTCATTTCAAAATAAATGCCATTTAAGGTTGATACACACGAGTTTAGATAATTAAATAGTCTCAATTTATGCAAAAAAAATAAAAAATAAATAAATACCTTTTAACCGAATATCCTCAATAAATTTTTTGATTTGTGTTGAGTGGTTGAAAATTTAAAAGGATAATATGGCTAAAATTGAAAATGTAATAAATGTATTTGCTTTCTAAAACGACAATTTATGAAATAATGAAATAAGATTTTTTTTTTTAAATGGCACTTATTTTGAAATGGATGGAATATTAAAAATTCTTATAACTTCCAAATTCACAAGATTTATAAGAGCATACGCAAAAAATAAAAAAGAAACACCAACATAAGACAAACTACAATATATTCCCTCTATTCATTTTTAAGTATTTTTAAGGTTATGGCATATAGGTTAAGGAGACCAAGAACTATACTCAATTGTAGATAAAAATAATAGCATTTTACTATACTATTCTTTATTTAAAACTAAAAATAGTCATCAATGAAGTAGTTATTAGGGGTAAAATTGGAAAATTTTAATCAATATATTCTTATTTTTTAAAACTTAACTTAAATATGATTGAAAACAACGTCTACAAATACAATTCAAAAGTAATGGGGTAAATAAATGATAGTTTAGAATGGAAAATTTCCAAGAAAGATTACATGATGTTCCAAGACAGTATGTAGCAGTATTTAAAAATTTAATGATCAAATTTTTGTTATGTTGTTTTGAGGACATTAGAAATTGTTTTAAAAACTTTCAACTAAAATTTTTGATTTCTATTAGATTAACCCCCAATGGCTCTCATGAGGTACTATGAAAGCCAAGTTTTACTTCTTCCTTTTTTTGTTCCCTTAAGATTACATCAACATCAATAATCTTTTCGAGTACAAACCGCAAACAAATGCATAAAGGTTCGAGTAATGATGGCCTGTCACTCTTGTTTAAATGAACATAGCTATGCATATTTTTCGTCCAAGAAAAATAAATAGAATGTTTGTTTATTGATAAAATAGAATGCAATATTATTGTTTGTGTTACAACAAATATAGCTCTTGATTAGTTTCCACATATACACTCTTATTTAGTGGGAGAAAAGTTCAAATCACTAGAAAATAGAAAAAAAATCCATCTTTTATGAAGTATAAGAATATACCAAAAATTCTATCATGAAATATAGCAACTAATATGAAGAAAATTCCAGATATGATCCATGCATCGCACGGGTTGCATATTAGTTATAAATGAAATAATATTGGGGAGTCAATCAAAATTTATAATATAATAAAAGTAGTGTTACGCAACGTTATAGTAACAAGTGGCATTCTATTTTTGAGCCAAGCGGCAATCAATTTTTGTGACAAGTGGCACTCTACTTTTATGACACTTGGCACTCTATTATCTCATACATACACACATTTAATTTGCTCACCCAGTTTTAAATAAAATAAAAACATCATATTAGTATTTACATGCATGCATTGATATTTGACCTTTTGGTTCATTGTACATGTGATAAAACAATATATACTAAGTTGTACAATAAGTTCCAAAAATCTCGTATGCATTCATGTTTTCTAATATAAAATTTTGTTCACACGAAATAAGAAGACAAAACTACAACAGAAATGGTACAAAACAACGTACATATAAAATGTTAATTTGTCGAAGGGAGATGTATTAATTTGTCCTCTTCTTATGGTTGAACAAAAAAAATGAAAGATTTAAAATATTATTCCAATTAAATTTATGACGGTAAGGAAAATTTGGTAGAAAATAAAATAAAAAGCGGTGAAAAAATACAATACGAGAACAAAGAAAATGGAAATGCAATGTATACATATATATATGTACACACAAATGTATATATACACAATTAAGATATTATTTAACTATTATATAAAAAGTACCAATTCCACCTAATGTTTCATGTATTTTTTCTAAGTTTGCTTTTCATCTTGTTTATTTGTAAAAAAATTCATCATGCCCAAAATAGTAAATTAATTAATTTTAATTTGTATATTTTTTGTCAAGAGATAATACTATCCTTGAATATTTAGATTGATAATTATCACGTATCTAACAAGCTAAACAAGATATTTAAATAGCATATTAATTATCAAAAGTATAAATTAGCATACGAATTCACGGATTTACCTCGAAATTTCTATACGAAATATACTTAAAATTCCGATAAATAATAATTAAAATACTTCTATTTTTATTAAAAAGTAGTCAAAATAATTGGCTTCAATTGTAGAGAAAAAATCATATTTGGCTTTATTACATTTCATTAAATACTCAAAACATCACTCTAATAAATTAATAAGGGTAAATTTTAAAAAAAAAATAATACTTTATTAGTTTTTAAAATGAATACTTAAAAGAATATAATTTTATTTTAAAATAATAATTTATAAATATCGTGCAATATGCGTTCGACTCTGCTCGTGTATTAAAAGGAGATTTTACATTCTAAAATACTTCACTTCGCAACACATCATGTGCCATGTGGCAAATAATTAAAAAAAAAAAAATATCTGGGAGTGAATCAAATTTTACAATACATGCCCATCTTTTTTTTTTTTGCACCCTTTTTAAGAATAAATTTAGTGGGACCTACTCATGTATTGGTGGTTGTAACCCGAAAAATTGTTAAACCTTTGAAAGTTTTCCTATTTCCAAATTACAAGCAATTATTCATGCAGGTTTGCTCCACTAAATTTACTTCCCATAAAATTTACGATGATAGACAATGTACCCATGACATTTTTATCACTCTTAGCCTTCCAATTTACGAAGAAATACTTCAAGATTCATATGTATATGTATATGTATATATAGCATATACGTTGACGACTTGATTAAGAATTACTGTGGTTATTGAATACAACAACCCAGTTGAAGAGTTCTTAACGAAGGTAATCTCCATCTGATTTTTTTTATTTAGATTTATTTATTTATTTATTTTTCTTATTAAAAGGATTACCTTTGTGCAGCCACAATATCCAGTTATGGTGATAATTAAGTGCAATTGATTGTTCTTTTTTTAGATTCGTGGTTTTGTTTTCCCCCTTAAATTTGTTGAGTACAGTTGATATGAAAATATTTATTGCAGTTACAAGTATGAATAATTTGACGTGGCAAGTTTTTATCTTCTTCTTATGTGCATATGCGTCCAGTTTCATTTTTGAGTGAACAAACTGTTAAACTAAATAGTTTACATGCCCTTGGAATAGAAAAGTGGCAAATATTGCCAAATATATAGGTGAATGATTTTAAAATAATGTTTAGTTGGCATAGAGAAAGTTAAAAAATTTTAAACCATGGATAATTATTTTAATGTTTAAAATTTATATACATTTTCTGACTTTCTTTTACTTGATAATAGTTTTACATTTCCCCAACCATAATTTTAGTACATTTTCTCAATCATAATTTTACAACATTTACATTTTATGCAACTAAATCCACCACATGTTTTTTCTTAACACGTCAGCATGTACTTTCTTTTACTTGATTTCTTAACATGATTTTTAATTCGAAAGAATTGGAATATTGAAACACGTTAACTTTGATTTTTTGTTGTCATTTTAGCTCAATGTGTATGTGTTAGAACTTTTAACAGCATGAACTAACTTACCAAGAAAACAACATATATTGCATAATTAAATAGTTACATGAATAAAATTTATGTACTAAAAAGGATTAGATAATTAGTTACTGACTTGGACCTAGCAACTCATTCTAGCAAGTCTCCATTTCCATAATCATTTATGCACATTTGTGAATTAATTGGATTTAAGTGTCTATGCACCCTTGTATACAAAATTAAGGCGAGTGAGATTAAATTAGTTCATCATGAATTTCCAAGGTTCAAGTCATCATCCAAGATTTTTTAAAACTATGAGCATTTTTAATAATTTTGACATGGCCATTCATTGCAATGAAAATCAAACTAATACTACAAAAAATATTATCTTTTTCAAACAATCCGTGTATCGCACGGGTTTCACACAAATTTAATTATAAAAGAAAGAGATCCAAAAGAAAAGGCTTCACGACGTGTAATTATGGACTAAGGGTGCTTTAAAATACCTTTAATTGACACTCTCACGTAGAACTTTTCAATGTTATATCAGTTTAAATTAAGTCCGACGGTTTAAAATAGCCACTTTTACTGTAACTATCTAATCTAATTTAAATTTGATCTAACAGTACAAAGGCCTCCAATCAAATTTATGTTGGATGACCCCTCATTGCATAGATATTCAAGAGTCGAGAGCTCTTAGCCCCTTTCTAGCAAAAAGTAGAATTTTCTTTTATCCCTTTTTTTATGGTTAAATTGCAGTTTTGACAGTGAAACATCCAAGCGAAGCTTTGAACGCGTTACAAATCGAAGGAAGCTCGTTTGATCTAGTGATAACGGATGTGCATATGCCAGATATGGATGGCTTTGAGCTACAAAAGCAAATTGATCAAGAGTTCAAATTACCTGTTGTTTGTAAGTGTAACATATAGTAATGTTAGCAAGTAAAGATTTACTGTTTCTATTTTATTTAAAAATTTCAACAGATCATATACAAATGGTGCATTACAAAGGCTAACACCTCTACCGAGTGTTTGTTTGGTTGCACCTTACAAGCTCCAGCTTTTATGTTTAAAAGCTGGATAATGTTTGGTTGTACAACTTTTAAATTGAACTTATTTGCTGTTTTGATCTAGATAAGCTGAGAGTTTTTAGTTAAATGCATCCATTTTTTTTTTTAAATTAGAAATATGCTGATTTATTTGCTTAAAATATGCAATCAAATGAACCAAAAAATAAATAGTTGAAAATGGCAGCATAAATAGAGCACAATTGCATGATTCCATCCAAGCTCTATTGTCAATCACACTCATTGTAACCAATTCGAAATTCAAACTATCAATGTCTTGTCATTCTTATCACAACTTTTTAAAGTTGTTATACGATTATCATTTTCTATCAAAATGCACACAGTTATGTCAGCTGACGATCAAGATCGTGTCATGATTAAAGGACTACAAAACGGGGCCTCGTTTTTCCTACCGAAACCGGTATCTCCTAATGATTTGAAACACCTATGGCAATATGCATTTGCAAAAAAGAAAGGGAAAGTGACTCTTGAGAAAATTGAAACCCCGAAGCCTGAGAAACCTTGCAATGAAAACACCCTCATTCCGGAAACAATTTCTCCAATTGCCAACGACACTTCTAACGAAGCAAATGAGCGTAAAATGAAGGCGTCGATGAGGGAAGAGATTAACAATGCTTACGCTACGCCACCAAAGAAGGCAAAGTTTGTTTGGACAAGTTCACTCCACAACCAATTCTTGGAAGCCATTAGAAGATTAGGGCTTGAGAGTAAGCAAAAAATTATTTTGGTATTTGTATATTTTTTTTAATTTAAACTAAGGAAGGAGTTTTTATTCTATTTATTTAATTTTATAGAGTCTTTGTTAATGTGGCTTTATAATGTTTACAGAGGCTGTTCCGAAGAAGATTTTGGAGATTATGAATATTCCTGGACTAACTAGAGAACATATTGCCAGCCATTTGCAGGTTTGTTTGATACATAGCCTATTATCATTCATTTTTTTTTTCTTCTCCAAAAATAGACTGCAAGATAAAAAAGGAAAACGATATATTATATGCCGGAAAATTTCATTTTCTTACATGTTTAGAATTAAGGGAAACAATTTTTCTTTATATGAAATAATAAAAAAAAAAAACGTTTCGCATTTGTGTGTTCTGGATTGAGTAATGGGTTCAATATTTTGTGGAAAATACTTGGGGTCTTGTGGTTTTCTTGGTACGAGCTTCTATTTTTTAATAAAAAAAATAATAAAGCAAAAAGATTGTTTTACAGGTTTGAACTATAAGGGGAAACGAACATCTTTGACCTTTATGTAAATTGAACTTTTATCTGTACAAATATTTTTCCCTATCCTTGTACATAATTACCATTTCAGAAAGCTTTTTAACTTGCAGAAGTATCGGCTTTTTGTTAAAAAAGTCTCCGAAACAAGGTCTGGAATTCAGTTTCATCAAATCCAATCGGCATTAGCTCCGGTGCTACCTTCTGATTTTCCGTCAAGAAAATATTCATTTGGGGGATCTTTTCCTATTTCCAGATCTCCCAATCTAGGTCTATCATCGTCATTTAACCAAAGGCACCCTTTTAGCACTAGCGTAACCCCAGGATTTGGAAACGTCTTATCGACTCTGTTGTACAATGGAATCAATTCCAAACAAACAATGATCGGGAGGTCAAAATTATTTCCCGATACAAACAGTTTGGTTTATGTAAACAAATCCACTTTTCCGTTGTACGGGAATTTCTCGAAAGGGGTAGCTATTGGTCAAGAAGAACCTCAAATGACTCAAAAGGGGGTCGACAATGGCCTTAATGTTGACATGCCAGGCTTTGGAAACATTGGAGCTTTTAGCCATCAAAAGTTTGATTCGGACACGAATTTTAAAGGGTTTGCTAAACTAGGAACTTTTGAAAACAAAGAACTTGAGGGGTCTACTAATGTTGTTTTCGAAAAAGGGCTGTTGAATGGGATGGGAAATGAAAGTATGAACACTGTCCTGGTTTTGGGTGGCACTTGTGGTGAAACTCTAGCCAACCAGGGAGTTTCTTCTTCAAGTACAGAAAATCAGCTGATTTTCGAATTGACACCTCAGCATCAAAATGATAACATTGGCAGCAACAACGTCGGGATCTTTGATCGGTTGGATGATTTATCTGATTCGGGAAACAATTGTTTTCTGCAACAATTTGGTGATCAGGGTGATGCTAGCTGTGCTTGGATGAATCAGGCCAATATTCAGTCTCAAACTCAGGTATATAGATGAAGAATGTTTTTGCTCTGCTAGACTGTTACTATTGACTTTTTCTTTGCAGCTTTGAAGTCCTAGTTTTTTTCGGGGGCTTTAACACCTGTTGTGTATTGATTACTTAGTTTTTAAGCTGAACATTTTTATTATTTTGAACTAAAAAGGTTAAAAGTTTTCGAAACAAAAAAAACTAGCTTAGGCTGCAACCCAACAAGCGCACATGTGGATGTGCTAATCATGATATTATTTAGTTCATACAATACATACTTGCTTTTGATGTTTATATATATATATATACATATATGTTTGCCAAATCCAATCTTCCCCATAGTTACTTAATTGTTTTGTACATTCAGCAATCGGCTGGTGGTGAAGAGCTTATCCCAAACTTTGGTATCAGTAGAAGTCCTTCGCCGGATCAAATTTTCCAGTCATTCGATCAGAATTCTTTCCAGGTTATGTAGTATAGTATTGGAATTTTGGGCTTTTGTTTACTGCTTTTGATACCTTTTATGCATGACTAAAGTTCATATTAGGCTACCCGGCTTTTTATAGGGAAAAAACTTGTACTCTATGCATGCATATAACTTATGAACCGCTATTTGGTATTAATTTTCTTTTGTAGATTGACGAGGAAGAATTTTTGCGGTCGCTGTTTAGCCCAGGAAAGGATGGCGGAGATCGTCACAATGGAACATATTAATTAATCCAGCCATTAAAAATAAAGACTGCTAATCAAGATTGTTTTCTTCATATTTCTGATCTTTTCCCTGAGATTATTAACTGGGGTGTTATGTAACATTTGGCATAACAACAGTGTATCAATAATCAGATAGCTTGGACATGGTTGCAAAAACATTTTCAGCTTTGGTTGCAGCTTATAAGTTACAGTTTTTTTAGTTTTTTTGGCTTAAAAGTGGGGCAACATTTGACTGCTCGATTTATAAGCGGAACTTATCTATTGTTTTGGTTTAAATAAGTTGGAAGTTTTAAATTTTTTTCCAATCAAAAGTAAGATAGTTTATTTGCTTAAAAGCTGTAATCAAATATACCCGGTAAAACTTAACTTTGGTTTTCCAGCATTTTTAAGGCTGGCATGCATAAATACAAGACTTTAGGTTGATAGTTAACAATGTTTGGTAAAATAAAAATTAATGCTCTCACGTTCGCTTTTGCGTTTCGCATGATGATTTTGGAACTACTTGGGAGTTATTTTTAAAAATTATATGTCTTTTGTATAGCATATTTTGGCGAGAATAGTACCATGATGATTGACTTCATGGGAGATCTTCGGGTTGTTTGCAGCTCTTACCTGACCCCCGATTTTTAAATTAAGGCTTTGTTGAAGAATAAAACGAAGAAGAAGATAATTAATTGTAAGAATATATTCTGGAAAATAATAGTTACGTCCCAAACACATCTCCTTTTTTAAAATAAAAATATCGCAACGTCACATATTTGATAAATATCTAACTATTTTTCGAAGCAACTTCTTTACGTGCTTATCAATTGCTAAGATCAAACCCACTTTTAGGATCAATCCAAAATTGTGATTATTAAACCGGATTTATGAATAATTTATATTAATTATGAACATACAAAAATGATTTTTTTACCTACATTAGCCTAACCCAGTCCCCTTACCTTCGTTAGTAATCTGAAGCAAATAAATCTTTTCGCATATTTCACATATAGAAGGATACTAATCCTAATATGTAAAAATGACACATTATGCTAAAGTGTCATAGTAAGAACTCAAAATGCAAAAATGGCACAGGTAAAGAAAATAAGGGACCTATGGGGAATTATATATAAAGGTTCTCCGAAAATGAAAGGGTAAGATACCTATGGGAAAATTGATTAACCGAATTATCCAGTTTTTTCCCCCTATCTGAACCCCACCCAAATTACTGTGCTACCCGAACCTAAATAAGCCTTAAACATAAACCCGATCCGAAATACCCAAATAAGCCATAAACCCCGAATCCGACTCGAAATACCAAAAATAAAAAAAAATAAAAAAATTTGAATATGTCTAAATAGGAGAATACACATTTTCCTAAATAGAACATGTCTCGAATACAAATAGAAACAGAATATTAGATTCAACGAATTTCACAATCAAAATAACCAAAATTTCAGTCTAAATAGCAGTCCAAAAAACAAAACAAAAATTTCTAAATAGTCCACAAATTAAAGCCTAAACAGGGTCAAAATCAATCCACAAAATAGCTAAAAAATAGTTTGAACAGTTTACAAATTATTACAAACGATTCTTGTTATAGCAAATATCAAGCTTCAAACTTGAACGAAAACAGTAGCAAATCAGCATCGTATATCCCAAACTTGATACCTACAACAAGGCTACAACAGTTAAACAAATTACTAAAAATTGATACTAGATAAAAATTGATATAAATATGTACAAAATTTAACGGAAACTGCTTACTGTACAAAATTTAACGGATTTAAACATATTTTAAAAATACTAGAAAACATGAAAAAAATGATAAAATAACTTACTGTACATAAATTAAACTCTGCTAATACTTTCTACAACAAAAACATGAACAAAATAGCTTACTGCACAAAAATTGTCAGCAAAAGGCACACTAGAAGATATTGAAAAAATATTTTAACAGATTTAATTATTTAAACATACTAAGAAATTTAAACAGATTTAAATTAAACATATTTAAACAAAAATTTAACAGACTAAGAAAAATATTTTAACAAATTAAAAAAAATGTTATAATCCAAATATTAACAAATATATGATTAATTGACTAAATAATCCAAATATTAATATAAATTATTACCAGATCTGACTAAATAATTTAAATTTTTATGATAAAATTGCACAATAATTTTAACAGATTTATAAGTAAATAATCCTAATTTTTTCTAAATTTGAGTGAGAGAGAGAAACCGACAGATATAGGGGTTGCGAGAGAGGCTGACAGAGTCCAAATGGTTGTCAGTCTGCGATGGTGCGACTTGTTGCTGTGTTGTAAATGTGAATCTGTGACTCCAAGAGAGAGCCGCAAGAGAAAGGCTCACACCTCACAGAGAGAGATGGCGACGATGGAGAGAGAGGGGCGAATGATGAGGATGAGTGCGTGAGTCGTGACATGACTCAAAGAGGAATGAGGAGAGTTAATGACCACAATTAGGTTAAATATATAAAATGACCAAAATATCCTTTAGTTTAATCGGGAATTTTAGATAAATTGGGTATTTGAAACAAAAACCTGAACCCAAACACCCGAAATTTAAAAAAAAATTACCCAAATCCAAACCGAATAGTTAATTAGAATTTTTCGATTTAAAAAATTAATTTGGGTACGAGGTAACCCAACCAGTTGCTTTCCCCTAATTTTAGCCCATCAGGTTTCTTACTATTTCAAAGTGTCCCAAGACACTATTTCCCCCCTTGTGTATATATGGTCATTCCAATGTTACCCCGAAAGTTTTCAAGGTAATATAAAGATTAGTTTGGTTGTCAAAAATGAATCATGTAATGCTCAAAATTTTTCTTAAAATAACACCTACTGTCTCATATAAACTCATAAGTTATTAAAGGACAAACATACCCTTCAATGGAACCATTACTTTGTATTCGGGTTTTACTTTTCTTGATCAATACCCAGCACCAATCCTATTTTGATGCAATAAGTACAGACAAAGTGTGGGTATAAATAAAATAAACTTTCGCTACAACATAGAAGGTTACATTGGTATTCTCAATCCATTAAAATATTACATTTAGAAGCTAATAAAATTTCGTAACAGAGTAAGATGCAATAACATCTCTTCATTTCTGATTCAAATTTGTACAATGACTTGGGAAAACATTCCAATTTGAGAGAGCTTAGGAGCATTCTGAAATAGATATTGAACTCTAAGGGTAAAGTGCAATTTATCAAATATATATAGAGAGAGAGAGACACACACACCGGACTGGGTTTATTTCAGCGTCGACTTTCTTTCTCATCTTCTAGGGTTTCAGCTTTTGCAGGTAATCTCTCTCTCTCTCTCTGATCTCAAAAATTACACAATCTCTAAGATCTGGATTTCGATCTAATTGAATCTATTTATAAGGATACGTAGATTTCTTTGCTATTTCGGTTCGATTTCGATTTTCCTGACAAATTCGATTTATTTTGCTGTTTTTTTTTATTGTTTTTGTTCTGTGTGTTAGATCTGGTGGCTATATACACGCATTTATCTATACTTAATTTTCTATTAGTTGTTTGTTGTTCAATAATTTTGTTTCTGAATATCTTAGGTTTCAATTGTAATTGTGTTGTTGTTTTTTTTTTTTTTTTTAAATCATTGGTTTCCGTATCGGCTTGCGCCGTCCGACTAATCCACTGGGT
>MKEJ01028088.1:0-20467 GCA_001753735.1 Embelia ribes
ACTAAACTTTGTTGTAATCTTAGGGAGTAAGTTATAAACTTCCAAGTTTTGCTCTTGAGTGAGTTTTGGGTAGTTTGAGAGGGATTGTGCTTGGATTGTAACTACAAGCTCGAACTAGGAACTCTGGTAGCTCAAGGGTTTAGGTAGCAAGTAGCGCCCATCAAACTACTAGATTTTGTTCATGGTTAGAACCTAAAATACTAACCGGTTCTTTAGGATGTAAAAGGTTACATTACATTCTAAAGGGAATTCATGGCATACAACTTTAAAGACTGGATGTAGGGGTCCTACCGATTCATTGTCGGAAAATATTATATGTCGAACCACTATATATTGCCATGTTATATTTTCTTTCCTATACTTTATTTTCAATCTTTTCATTAATATTATCACTTGTTTATTCATCATACTTCTTAGAACACATTTTTTAAAAAGGGGGAAAGATTTTTAACTCAGTAATTTTTACAAAAAACCAATTCACCCCCCTCTTGGTTTGCCTTTTGGTTCAACAAACATTTACGAATGTAACGAACATTGACTATGAATGCAATACCGATTATAACTAATACAGGTTTTCGGGACATTACAACATCGTGAGGTGGAATTCATTATAGTTGTCGTTCCAGGTACGAGACCTATCTATGTGACACCGTAGTAAATGGCAGGATGCAAATTGATGATTTACAAAGTAAAGGGTTAATCATTGTGAGTATGCTGCCATGGAGTGAACCAGCACTATTCGTAAAAAAGAAGGATGGATCGATGAGAATGTGTGTCGATTATAGGAAGTTGAACCAAGTTACAATCAAGAATAAGTATCCAATGCCGAGGATAGATGATGTATATGACTAGTTGAAGGGGTCAAAGTATTTCTCAAAGATTGATCTTTTTTCGAGGTATCATCAAATGATAATTTGATAGGAGGATATTGAAAAGACATCTTTTAGGACTCGGTATGTTCATTAAAAGTTTTTGGTCATGCTCTTTGGGTTGACGAATGCTCCAACAATGTTTATGAACCTAATGATGAAGGTATTCTAGGAGTACGTAGATCATTTTGTTGTTGTTTTATAAATGACATTCTGGTGGACTCGAGGACTGTAGAAGAACACCGAGAATACTTAAGAGTTATGTTGTCGTTGTTATATGAGCATCAGTTGTATGCAAAGTTGTCAAAGTATGAGTTCTGTCTACAAGAAGTAAAGTTCTTAGCAAATGTGGTAACAACCAAAGGGATAGCAGTAGATCCATTAAAGGTTAAGGTGGTATAGGATTGGAAGTGGCCCAAGAACGTCTTCAAGATCCATAGCTTCTTGGGCTGGCATGTTATTATAGGACATTTGTAAACAAGTTTTCTATGATAGCATCCCATATAACCCACCTTATACATAAAGAAATCAAGTTTGAGTTGGACCCTAAGTGTGAGGAGTCATTTAGGAAGCTAAAGGAGTTATTGATCACGGCTCTGGTATTGGTCATTCTAGAAAGAGGAGAGAGATGTACAGTATATTGTGATACATCAAATAAAGGTATGGGATACATGCTGATGTAAAAAGAAAGTATAGTCACATACACTTCTAGATGGTTGAAGGTGCACAAGCAGAACTACCCGCCATTTATTTTGGAGTTAGGAGCAGTTGTATTCGCATTGAAGATCTAGAGGCACTATCTATATGAGGAGAAGCTCAAGGTCTTTTCTAATCATTAGAGCCTCAGTAAATCTTCATGCGGTGAGATTTGAACACAAGGTAGAAATGGTGGATGGAGTACTTGGAGCACTACAATTTTGATCTCCATTATCAATCGAGAAAGGTGAATGCGGTAGCCAATGCATTGATTCATAAGACTTGGTGTATTCTAGAATGCCTTATATATGATGAATAAAATACTGTGAAGACATCCGGTGAGTTTAGGTTAGAGCTTATTGATGTTGAGCTCATGGATGGCAGTAAATGGGTCACATTAATTGTTATGTTCATACAGTCCGAGTTGGTTAAAAGAATTATCGAATCCCAGTGGGGTAATACGTGATCATAGAAATTTGATACTAGAGCATAGAGTGGGGAATCCTGAGTCTGGATAGTTGAGGACCACATGGAATTGAGATACCGAGGTTGATTATATGTACCGAAGTCGATAAGGGAGGATGTATTGAGGCACTTGCATAGGTGGCATTTTACGGTGCATCAGGATAGGAACAAAACATACCATGACTTCAGCCGTATGTATTGGTTACCAAGTTTGAAGAGGGAGATTGCCCAGTTTGTGGCACGGTATTTGATGTATCAACAAGTAAAAGGGGACATAAAGAAGATAGGTAATGATAGGCAACTACTTAAGATACCGCAAAGAAAGTAGGAATACATTATGATAGACTTTGTTAGTGATTTTCCGTGATAGAGGGGTGGGAATGACAACATATGGGTGATTGTAGACAAATTGATGAAGTTTGCTCAGATAAAGTCTGCACACTTATTGCCCATCAAGAAAGAAGATGGAGCAGAAGTATTATCGTGATTGTATGTGAAGGAAATCTTTTTATTGCTTGGTGCAATATACCATTGTACCCTATCGAGATCCAAGATTTATATCACAGTTCTTGGAGGGTATGCAGAATGCTTTGGGCATGAGATTGAAAAATAGATTTGCCTATCATCCTCAGATAGAAATGCAAATCGAGAAGATTATTCTGACGTTAGAGGACATGATTCCAACATGTGTGCTTGCTTTTGGAAGGAGTTGGGAAGGCCATTTGCACCTAGCCAAGTTTGCATATAACAACAATTACAACTCTAATATCAGGATGGCACCATATGAGGCATTAAATATTCGGTTGTTTAAATCCCCGATATGTTGGATAGAGTTGAACAGTTATTGTAGTTAGGGCTGGATGTTTTTCAGCAAACATCAGATGTGGTGAAGGTGATCAGATAGAGGTTAGTGACGGTACAAAGTTGTCAGAAGAGTTACACCAACAAAAGGAGGCACCCATTATCATTTGAAGAAGGAAACCATGTATTCCTCAATGTCTCACCTTGGAAAGGTGTAATGCAATTTGGGAAGAAGGGAAAGCTATCGCCGATATTTGTGGTACCATTCTAGATAATTGAGAAAGTTAGAAAACTAATAACCATTTGGCTTTACTACCGCAGCTAGAGAATGTACACCTTATATTTTATGTATCGATGTTATGGAAATAGGAGCCAGATCTATCTCACGTGATTGACTATTCTCACTTGATGATGGAAAAAGATGTGACATACGGATACAACTAGTTATTATAATAGATCGTCGGGAGAAGGTGTTACGAGGAAAGGCAATCCCTTTAGTACAGGTGCTTTGGAAACATCATGGTATGGAGGGAAAAGCTTGGGAACGTGAAGAGGAGATGAGAAATAAGATCTCAGAGTTGTTTACAAGTATGACTTAAACTTTTGGGATGAAGTTTTCTTTTTTAAGGAGAGAACTGTAAGGCCCTATAAATAAAAAGAGAATAAATGGTGATAAACTGTAAATTAGGGGGACTAATATTGTAAAAAACAGAAAAAGGGAATAGAAAGTTAATTATTCTCTCTTTTTCTTTCCGCTCATCTTACATTCATTGGACTTGTGTTAAAAAAAAGTGGAAAAGAAAGAAAGAAGGGGAGAAAAAAACTCAACTTCAAATCGCTCAATTCAAGAAGAAGAGAAATTTATATGACGAAGCAAGGGCGAAATCAGAATCCTCTCCTCATCCTCATTGTTTTGACACTCGTGATTGGGTTGACAAGCCATAGAGAAAGATTTAGGATTTGATTTCCAAGCTTTGCAAGGGGAATCAATCGTTGTCGCATACAGTATGCTGCAAAAACTGAACTCCAATTCTATTGAAATCTTTGTATGAATTTTGGGTTGGGTTACTGTAAATATTGTACAAAAAGTTGGTTTTATAAACAGTGTTTTTGGCCTATTGTACGTTGTGCTATGCTAGACAACCATGGGAATGGTGTTTGGGGACCGTGGATATGATATTTTGGGATAGTGGGAATGGTACCACTGTGGGAAAGGCAAAGAAGCATCATTCGAATAGTCTGCAACATAATGGTCATAACCAAACTATTTAAAATGAATGAAGTAACAAGACAAACATGTTTAATCCTAATTGAACAGTAGAAATTAGTCGTAAGGATATTACATGATTAGGATTGTGTTAGAAGTTATATGACATAATTAAACTAATAATGTGATTGCATGCCTTACATATTGGATTGAGCATAGGCATAGCCGTGATATAATTAGGGATTAGAATTGTTTACCCCGTATTCTTTTGTGGTAGGTTGTTGTGGATGTTGGCATACGTAGGAACACATATTCCACAGTGGTCATAACACATAAAAGAATGTAAATCCTGTGGTGGTTATGGTACATGGAGTCCATATTGGTTGTATATTGTGAGTACTCATATATTGGCCCTCGATAGTGGTCAATGGCCTAAAAAATAGTAATTCCGTGTGGTCAATAGGATGTGGGAGTATAGTATATCCCGACGGTTGATTGTGATGACTGTTTGTTGGCCTAAGAAACATATTTTCGAGCGGCTGGTAAGATGCGGAAGGTCATTATATCCCGGAGGTTTATTGCGATAACTATTTGTTTGCCTAAAAAATGTGTTTTCGAATGGCCTGTAGGATGTGAGAGGATAGTATATCCCAGTGGTTGATTGTGATGAATGTTTGATTGTTGGGGTATGGTTAGCTGTAGTAGTATGTTTTCAATTGAATATGTATTTATTCTCTTATAATTTATTATTATTGTTGCGGAATATATTTTTAGTTGGTTTTACGAACTGTATTTTTGCCTATCACGGGTTGTGTTGTGCTATACAACCGTGGGAACGGTGTCTGAGGACTATGGGCATGGTAATTTAGGGCCGTGAGAATGGTACCACCGTGGGAACAATAGTAAATGACCGTTCAAATGGTATGTTGCAAAATGGTCACAATTGAACTATTTAAAATGAAAGAAATAAAAATACATGCCTTTTTAATCGTATTTGAATAGTAGAAATTGGTCGTAAATGGACATTACAGATTTGATTGTGTTAGAAGTTACATAACATAATTACCCTAATAATGCGATTGCATGCCTTACATGTTGGATTGAGCGTAGGTATGGCTGTGAAAAAATTAGGGTGTAGAATTGTTTACCCCATATTCTTATGTTGTAAATAGTTGTGGTTGTAGGCAAGCTGGGGAGCGTACATTCCATGATGGTCGTAACACAGAAAAGAACGTATATTCTGTGGCAATCGTGGCATATGGAGTTTGTGTTGTCCGTATCTTGTAAGTACTCATGTTTTAGCCCTCAAAAGTGGTAAATGCCCTTGTAAACAAGATTTACGAGTGGCCAGTAGGATACATAAGGACAATATCCTGGCAGTTGATTATGATGACTATTTGTTGGTCTCAGAGACGTATTGTTGACTGGGTAGTAGGATGCGGGAGGACAATGTATCCCAGTATTTGATTGTGACGATTATTTGATTGTCGGGGTATGGTTAGCTGTAGTAGTATGTTTTCAGCTGACGATATATTTATTCTCTTATACTTAATCGTTGTTGTTGCATAATATATTTGCACACATTTCTCATTTCTTTAGAATTGTATACCAATTTCTGACTCGTGCTTGCTTGTTGGGTTTTTTACTGTTATTTTGCATAAAAATGCCAAGCAGAACTAAGGGTTAGGAGTCATGAGAACTGAGAATAGGATAGATTGAAGCTCCCTTGGGATCATCAAACTTTTTTTGTTCATTCAACACTTTATTTCATTTTCCAGATAGTTGTGAGCCTACTAGCCGAGTTGATGTAGAATGTGATTTCATTTATTTTTAATAGTGATGCATGGCCAAAAAATATGATAATAAGGCTGATTAACTTTTGGTTGTTACTATTATATTAGAGTAGTTTAATAATAAAGCAAGATTGCTAGTTGTTTTATTTGATTATATAATGTGGTTAGGCATTATTGACGTATTTGGGGTTGTTTGAAATTATTGGGCATTACAATTGTAACAATTTTTGGTCGATATGTATATCAAAGTTAGAATAAATTTTCTTAAAAACAAATTGATATGATTGAGAACTATAATTTATCAAGTAGTTGTTGATATTGTGCTCCGTGTAAAAAGCAAATTATTGCTTATCTTACATCACTTACGAATGGAGAAAGCGAGACTTAATGTATGCTAATAGGGTCACCAACTAACCCTGCTTAGTCTTTTAAGTGGGTATGAGTTCCAAATGTGTATGGTGATTTCTTATATGTGAGTAAGGGTATCCACTTAATGCTTAATCCCCTCAACAAGTGGTATTAGAGTCGAAGGTTGATGAGCCTATACAAAACATTCTATACGGTATCATTGATGATTATATAGAAAGGCGCAAAGATAGCAGGATAGGTGGATGTACCATCAAGTTCGTGTGGCAAAGCTTTTAGAATGACCATTTGAGTCAAGGCTACAAGGATATCAACGTGGTAAGGGGACCGTCATAGTCATTTGGCAATGTATCGGGATCATGAGATTGATGCAGTATGGCTAGATAGTGAAGGATCAAAATTTAGGGGGAGTTTGATCTTGTCATATGCGAGGGGTAGATTTTTTAGAGAGCGTGATACCATATTACTTTGGAATAAAGCAAAAAGAGATTTAATATATACTAATGATAACTATTTAAAAAGTAATTTTCAATTGTGTGGCAGTTCATATGTATGTCATAGAATTTAAAAAATAAGATCTCCTACATGCTCATTTGTTGATCATTGCATAAATAAATTGAAGCATAAGGCTGAATAATTTATTATTAACGAAATACAACTAATGGCAATAATTCTGAATGAAAGTGGATGGTGATGACCCTATAGTGAAATAATTCCATCAACTTTTTCATATGATTCAAAATTCAAGAAACAGAATAGGAATAAATGCATTTGGAACATCAATTTTTCTCCTAACATGGTATTTTCTAAATATGTTTTTTAAAAATAATTTCATTATTATTTTTACCCTTTCTTTTTGTTTTTTAAAAAGGTATAAATATATTAGGTTTGGACCCTCCTTAACAAACATAAATTTTTCAATATTGTTCATACAAGTTAGCATTGTAAATCTTGCAATGTTATCACATATATTTATGTTGATATATTATTATTTGTACGACTTTATTCTTTTCATAGAAAAATATTACATGCACACGGGCAATGCACGTGCTTCAAACTAGTTCTAATATTAAATATCAGGGTTTTTGATTTTTTAATTATGATGATTGTAGCCTCTATTGTCCCTGTATAGCTCTCCATCCGAAATTCATTTGTTTAAGCAAAGTTGGGCTATAGGAACACAAAAAGAAAAGTGCTTTGTGACAATACCTTTTTGAACAATAATGGAACTTTAATCTCACTCCTAACAGAAAGAGCATTATGGGCCTATAAATTTGTATCCCACTGCCGATGAAATATTGAATTTATATATAAAGGTTTCTGTTGATAGTTATAGACAGTGAAAAATGAGTACCACGGTAGAAAATGACTCCAGAACTAAGCTTTACCATAAGATGAAACCGTTCCTTGCAGTGATTTTCTTGCAAGTTGGGCTATCCGGCATGGATATTATTTCAAAGGCGGCACTCAATGAGGGGATGAGTAACTACGTATTTGTTGTATATCGTCATGCCTTTGCCGCCGTTATCTTCACCCCATTTGCATTTGTTCTTGAGAAGTCAGTCTCTGTTTCTCTCTTCCCCCTATCTATCTATTTCCTGAACTAGTAAAATAGGCAGCGACTGACATATTATTTCAACAGGAAAATAAGACCAAACATGACACCCTCAATCTTCGCCAAAATTGTGTTGCTGAGCACACTTGAGTAACTTCGTAAAACCATAAACATGTTCTCTTCTTGATATCTTTCATGTACAAATCTATACTCAACCTCTGTGGGTGTGTGTGTATATACAGGCCAGTAATTGACCAGAATTTGTATACTCTGGGAATGAAGTATACGACAGCAACATTTGCAGCTGCTATGTCGAACATTCTTCCAGCTGTAACATTTGTATTAGCTTGGATCCTGAGGTAACAAATTTCTCATTTCCTCGAAGAAAATAGTTTACCTAAATCCTCAAACAACACAGTTCCTCACTAAACAAAAAAGGAAAAGGAAATTTTTATTGTTCCAAAGTTTTAGATTCTCTTCGGTCTTCGAGATTGAAATTTAAAAGATAAAATTAAAATGGAAATGGTTCAAAGTCATTTGCATGTGAATACATGTATGAATTCTGGAACAAAAAGTCAAATTACAAAACTTCTGGTAAGTTCCTAAATTTGGAATTCTTTTCCCAGGCGCAGTTACTACAAAATACAATGTCTAGTTTCAAAACAAAAAGTACAAGTAAAAGAAGCAAAACAACCCAAACAAATAATATTCCTTTCCCAGGCTTGAGCAGATGAAAATTAAAAATATTCGAAGCCAAGCTAAAATAGTCGGGACTGCAACTACTATCGGGGGTGCAATGCTCATGACTCTATTAAAAGGACCGATTATTGATCTAACATGGACTAGAGCAAGTAACCACCATCAACTACAGCAGGCTGCAGCCAACCCTCAACATACCGTTAAGGGCTCGATAATGATGGCAATTGGTTGCTTCAGTTGGGCATGTTTCATGAACTTGCAAGTATGTTTATAGCAAAATGAATATTTAAACAACAAACTCAGCAGTAATTTGTTAACCATATAATACCTTCTTCTTCTTCTTTTTTCGTTTAGGCAATAACGCTACAGACATACCCGGCTGAGCTATCCCTCACTGCTTGGATATGCTTTCTGGGAGCACTTGAAGGAACCGCGGTGGCATTAGTCATGGAGCGGGGCAACCCGGGTGTCTGGGCTATTAAATGGGACACTAAATTGCTTGCAGCCCTCTACAGCGTAAGCACAATTCATTCAAATATTACATTGAAAATGCCATCAATAGACTAAACTTTCTAGTGTTTCAGAGAATGAAGACTCAAGCCAACATATACTGAAACTATAGAAACAAAAAACGAGGCCAAAAAATAAGCTGCAAAGATTACGGCTGTAATTATTCCTAGTATATATATTCGATCGCACACACCTAGAAGATATTGCTTCCGATTCACCTGATCATCATGTATATGTTTTCATATATGTGGCAGGGCTTAGTATGTTCAGGCCTTGCATTTTACATTCAAGGATTGATAATGAAAGACAGAGGACCCGTTTTTGTGACGGCTTTCAGCCCACTGAACATGGTCATAGTAGCTATTCTCAGCTCCTTCATTCTGGCCGAGCAAATGTTCCTCGGCAGGTAACTCTAAAGCATTTTCCTAAGTTACAATCAAGAGAAACTTAAGGAAGCATTTGTTTCGCAGGCTATGCTGGACTGAAATAACGATCTATTCATTACTCCGATTCTCTATTTCTTTCAGTTTTATGCATTACAAACTGTGCTATGGGATAATAATCCCTCCAGACCATTTTTCGACTAAAAGAAGGGGCTCGAAAGGAGCACTGGGACTGTTTGCCCAGATATGCAGACTAATGTTTGCGCAAATATACCCAAATAAATATTTTAAATTTTATATGGTGACTAACATCTAGGGACGGGCAATCTGGGGACTTAGGGCACTCACAGTTGCGCTCCGAAATGAGGCTCTTTCCTAAAGTTTAGAGTTCAAGTCAAGGAACGTTCCAACTAACATAACTAATGCTATTTAATCCCCTAAGAATAAGGCGTTTGCCACGATCACCTTACACGAGAGGACTAATCAAGATTTTAAATGAGGGTGGTAGTTGTTGTAATTATAACGGTGGCTAGATAACGGTTTTGGGATGTAACGGCTGTAGCATAAAATTTGCACCAAGCAAAACTACAAACTTTTTTCAATTTTGATCAACTCATCTAAACTTCAATATCACATATATTTTATACCATAAAATTATATTCTTAATAGTTCCGTGTACTTGTTATGACTTTCATTATAAATTTTTTTAATAATCTAGAAAAAATATGTATTTTTTAATGCTTTAATTTTTTATTTATTTGAATTTTTTCATATGTTGGGAGTTATTAAAATTAAAAGATATTGTTTTATTCAATACAAACTTATTGAAGATAGAAAATAATTATTTACATTAAAAAAATATATTAAATACATATTTTAAACCCTTTTATTCTACATCAAGAAGTAAATGGATGAGATCATAATTTTCTTTTTTTATTCTCACTGTTAGTGTTTTACCATGCAGTAGAAATTATTTAATGAATCATTCTCATGTTTTTATGATAATATATATATATATATATACAAAACCAACGCATCGCACAGGCTGCACTCTAGTGTATATAATGTACGTCACTAATCTGTCAGCTAATACAAAACTATTAGGGGTGAATAAAAAACCGAATGAAATCGAAAATTGAACCGAATCGAACACATTGGTTCAGTTCTCGTTAAGTTCTAAATTAGCTTTTGTTCGGTATCGGTTCTAAAAATGTGGAACCAAAAATTTTAGTTCAATTCCTGGTTCTAATCATTTCGGTACTGGGACTGGACCAACAGAACTGAAACTAGACCAATCCAGAACCAAACCAAAATCGGATAGATATAAGAAATAAACACACAAGTTATGCATCTTTGTTGCCATATATTTATACATATCCACATGTTTCATTATTCTAGTTTAAAATCTTCTAATTTCATATTTCTATATTATATGTCGATTGCTACTAGCAAGCGTGGAAGTAAGATGGTAGGGGTATCTTCTCGCTTAACCGAAATATCGGGTTCAAGTCTCAGGAATGTACCCGCGTTAAACCTTAATTGGAAGAGTTTTACTGTACTTTGTAGGCCTGTCCAGCTCGAATCTGGATTAGTCGGAACCAAATATGATTTTCAGATATCGAATGATTAAACTAAAAAAAAAATTCAACTGGCAACAATATTTTTCCATATTTTTATTAGTTCAATCAGATCATTCTCCTTCCATCTCCCAACTTATTAATAAAATTAGCCATTATTCTATTTTTTCTATAGTTTTAAAAGTTGTTGCCAAAATAATAGTTTTTTATTTTTTCTAGAAATTATTATCATAAAATAAAATTGATTATATATATGAGTGACTAGATGACATAATTTTTGTATCAGTTTGGTTCAAATATAGAATTGAAACCAATCCACTAGAACCGGAACCGAACCGGTATTGGTTCAATTATGGTTCTAAAATTACAGAACCGATAAGGATCAAATCGGTTCTATTCTAAGCCTGAAACCAATCCGAACCGATCAGTGTTCACCCACACTTTGCTTTTGCTTTTTTCCGATAAAGATAAGTTATTCATACATTATTACCAAAAGCACACGCTGCTTCTCCAATTATCATTCATATCACAATATGAACAGCTCATACGCTAGAACTCATTTGTAGCCCACCTGTAGAACATAGACACAGATTTTGGCCAAGAGAGAAAATTTAGCCAAACAGATCCGCAGACACCATTTCAGCAATATGTAAGCAAAAGTATCCTAAAATTAGAGCCTTGTTATCAAATGCAAGCATGAGGGGAAAGGTTTTACAAATGAGCTCACAAGATAGAAGTGAAAGTGTAATAGCTAAACATAATCAACCAAGTAGGAGAAGAAAATGAGAGAAGATTATCCTAAAAGTTTCCTCATTTACACCAAATTTAAGAACTGAAGTGGAAAACTAGCGCTTTTTCAAACTGCTTGAGCTTTCTGGCGCTTGACATACTGAAGAATTGGCTCCTTAACCTGCAAAACACAAGTATTTTTTATGAACTTAACAAAATGAAAATCCTGTCTGTCACCGAGAATATGATTGACAAAATTGGAACTTACAGTGCTAGATTTCCTATTCCGCTTGTTTTGAGAAGACTTGCTACAAATTGTGTCAAACTCATCTGATTGGTTCCCATTTCTAGCTGCTCTAGTGCCAGCTTCATGACCCGGCGCAAAGCTCTCCAATGAAACTATTGGCTGCAAGAAAAACGTTAATGTTAGAAGCTAAAAAGATCGGTAATTTTCCCAGTTGTAGTTATGTCATGGTATAGTACAAAACTGAAATTACGAACTAGTGGAAATTATAGTCTTATACATCTAACAAGTCTTCTTTCCTTCCGTTTACCCCTCACTTTTCCTTTTCTCAAAGCTGAGTAAACATGACTAGGACCATCCTGGTCCATGTTTGCTAAGTTTTCATTTAGAAATTCACTATTCTGAAATTGCGAGTATACATCAACATATGTGTGCATGGATATACATGTTATACATAAGCAAGAAATTTATGAAGAGAAAGACAAACCTCAACTCTGCTTGTAGGGGTTTTCTCATGATCCATTGCCCCTGAAAGAGTTCGATCCCTCCTCATAGAGCCATTTTGATGGGCTTCGGCTCTGCCCCTTGAGCGCGTGAGATCTGATCCAATGGAGTGGAGAATGCCACAGGTTGACATGTCCCTGCCATCGTACCCTGTTATCCAAAACACGAGTTAGATTCTTCTTTTTACTTTAAAATAGAGAAAAAAACAATGATATAAAGCATAGAGAAACGACAAAGATGCAACGCATCCTGGATAAATTATTCTTCAATTTACCCATATTCTGAAAGTCAGCACGTTCAGACATGAGAGGTGGTTCAGTAACATCCATATTCTGTTCAAATTCATAGAGTTTGCCGAAAAGTAAGAATAGGAGCAGTTTGGAATGTCTATACAGTCTTTCAACTGAAGTGAAATTGAAAATGAACAAAATAATGAGAATATTAATCACCATTGAATCAAAATCTAGAGTTTTTTTAACTTCCAGTAGCTTCTTCTCAGTGCGATCAGAATGAATCACACGTTTTCCTGTGAAAATTAAACATTAGAATTTTCAATATGCATGATTAATTATAAGCAAAGCATGAAAAGAAGAGATACGTTACTATGAATGTGTGTGTGTGAAAATATAGTGAGTTTGGTTGATCACTCACCTAGCCTCTTGTTGCTTTTGGCTTCAACGAACCCATCATTTGTCATTTTATCCATTAGTTTGCTTACAGTACTCCGGGTTGCTTCTTTAAGCATGCTACGAAGCTTTGCAACACTAATGTAATTCAGTGGAAGAGCATAGTACAAAGCCTGCAATTAGAACAATGCAATTAAACATACATATACAGCATGCTTTGGCAGACCCACAGTGTGGGAGCTTCGGTACTGGGTACGCCCTTTATATAAGCAAAAAGTATTCTTAATCAGCTAGACATAGCCAACAGGTTCACCATTCTTGTCATTTTATCATGGGGAAAAAGATGACACATATGAATAAAGAATGAGATGTGATTTCCAGTGCAAATTAACTGATAAGTCAGCCTACACTCACCTTCAGATACATAGTATCTTCGCCCACTCCCTGAGGAGATTTTTTACCATTTGGTTGACCATTGGATTCTTTTTTTACAGCAACAAATTCATGGTCGGATTCCTGAAACATTAATTTATTAATTATTGGCCTAGAAACCTTAATATGAGACAATCATAAAACATAAATAATTCACATCATCTATGAAAAATGCAAGCCACCTTTTGCTTGTTAATCATGTAACTGTTTGCTCCAGCTTTAGATAGAATGCTTTCCTTCTCAAGCTTGTCCATGATTTCTGAAATAAGTTCAATAATAGCATCAGAATGAAATACAGTTCCTATAAAACTTCAAGGTGCTCGACCAGATGTGTTCTTTTGGGAGCTTAAACAAGGGCCAAATCCTCTATTTACCTTCTATCAAAACCTGCAACAGAAAAAAATCCAATTTACTCTCCAATTAAAAGTAGCAGTTAAATATCTATTAAGAAAGTTTACGAAATATTTTTACCACTGAGATGTCGGGGAAATTTGAGAGGACATCAGTGAGCTCAACAGTCTCAAGGTGGTAAGAGCAGATCCAGTCCTTCACCCGGCCATATGCCAGTTCATCCTCAACTGGATCTTGAGTATCATCTGCAAAGTATGTTTCATTACATAGATAAAGATATGCCCTGAATATGTTATACTATAGAGGAAATTTATTGTAGAAAGTTACCGCTATCAGCCATTCCACCATCTTCATGAACCTGCTGCTTATCTGTTTAAGGAGCTATTGTTACTCGAGAGAGAAAAAACTTAAAAAATATTAATTAGGTGCACAGTTCACCCTTGAACTATTTTCAAGTCCATCTTCGCAACTAGACAATGTTATGGTAACGCAATGTGCTTCTCATCCATAAACAAGGCATTATGGTCAGAAAACATTGTCAAGGATTGATGAAACTCTAATAGGACCTCTTCAATTGTCAAAAGTTACAATTTCTCCTGGGAAGCATAAAAAATGCTAAAGATTATTCTCTCTTTCAATGGTATTTACTAAGAATAGCGTCAAAATTCAAGGGGGAAACTGTAACATACTTTAGTTCTCAAGATAAATGATACTCAACAGTAATATAAGGGGACTGAAGGTAGTTAGCACTTCTAAAAGGACGGTTAAGTACCTCTTGGTGCAATTATGTATTGCTCATCATCCGACTGGCTAGCCTGAAATGAGAAATATATAAGTTTCTTCTTTCGTAGTTAATTAAGCACTTATACTTTTAGTTCAGTTTTCAACTTTTAGTGTTGTTATTTTATTAAAAAATAACAGTAGTGTAACACTTGACCTCCCTTTCAGAACCAGAAAACTCATCCCTTTGAATAGAGTCACCTCCCAAGCTCACAGCATCATCTTGATTGTCACCATTTTCATCTTCACAAGGATCAAGGACGCTCTTAACCTGTCCATCAGCAATAGCCACTTGTAAGCACTTAATGAAATTTGAAGTAATTGTATCACTGTTTGTGCATTTCTTATCCTTACCTTGAGAGCAAGTACAAAGTGCTTGCTGTTAACATTGCCAATCTCCATTTTGAGAGGATTTTTATTCCATGGTTTATGAGCTTCTTGCTCAGTGCAACCCCTAAAAAATGGAGGCTCGTAATCCATAGGCTGCAAAATTAAAGAGTGTAATCATATTTCTTTTGCAGCCAAAATAAAAGAAGAGAGGCATGGATTTTTTAAATGCATTATTGGCTAATGACAGGCTAAAACACAACTCAGAAGTTTGCTGCTCAAAATTAAAACAGTTTCAACAGGATAACAAGTACTATCAGATCCGTTTTTCTATCAATAGGTAATTAACTACAGCATTAAGAGGATGCCAACAAGCAACTCATTTCAGTAGTTATTAAACAAGTATAGCGAAAGCAATACCGTAATGTCGTCGTAGTAGAGGAGTTTCATCAAAATGGTGCGCTGAAATGGAACAGGAATAAGGATTGTAAAAAGGATGGGTTAAAATACTTGATAACAAAAGCAAAACAAAAAGTAAATGAAAGATTGAAAGTTCTCAACTCTTAGTTACCGGAAATATACCTCTTCTGGCATCTTATCCAGTGTTCTCATCAATTGAATCAGTGTTCTGACCATCTTACATGCAGAACTCCTAAAGAGATAGCATGCATCACAAGGAACAGATTTAAGTTACAAGCGGACCTCCTTGAGAGATAATTTGTAACAGAAGACTACAAATAAATATAACAGCTCGAATCTAATGCTGCACAATTTAGTTATCTTCATTAAGTACCTCATCTGGTTCGGAGTGATCTCTTTGCTGGAGTTAAATGCTCCTCCATTCTTGTTGCTTCCAATTCGGTTGATATTCATAGAAACCTCTTGGCTATCAGAGTTTGAATAACTAAAAGAGACTGGTTAAAGAAAAGAAAGTTATTTTACAATGGTGCCATTGCACAACCAAACTCAAGTTTCAACCAACCATGAAAATCAAGGAAACATCAAACTTGCACAGGCAATTATTTTCCCTTCCTCTGGAATCTAGTTTCAAGAAATAAAATAACATAGCATTAAGCTAGTCATGCATAAATTCCCAAAGGCAAAGCAGAAACAAATCTGTTCTTTTTCCAGAGAAAGACTGGAAGTGGGCAATCACGTTGAGTGTTATCCAAAGTGTTCTAAAAATATTATATAGGCCATACTTAATAATTTAGGGTTACAAGAAATTTGTTGATTTATTGATCTTACAAGCATACTCCTCCAGCATTGGACCTTCTACAGTTTCACAAATGCAGAACAGCAGAGTTTTTAGGTACTTCTTCTGAAGTGCATCATAAACACCTGTTAAGAGTAACAAACACAGTATTTAAGAATATAATGAGAACTTTAAGGTAGAGAGTGCTACATATCAGTCAAATATGGCTAACATGCCTTTCTCCATCCAGTCTATTAATCTCCTGGACTCAGCATCCATTGGCATAAGCTTCTTGATCTTCATTTCTACATGTAGATTTACAAAAACGTGCAGCAATGAGAATTTAAGAAGTTAATATCAGAATGATCTATAATGAAAAAGAACTCACCTAAAGCTGGAACTGATTTATCATTGAAGTACTTCTCAGGAAAAAGCCCTCTGATGTAACTAATGTTGAAAATAGCAATTCGCAATAGATTCCGAGTCTATGAGATAAACAAAAAAAAAAACATTTCAGTGCATGACACTAACAAAAAAAACTAGACAAACTTACCAACCAGGACTCCTCAAATTTAACTGCAGCACCTATTAGTGGAAATAAGAGAATAAGTGATCTCTTCAAAAGGAGAACACATGAAAATGCAATACCAGCTCAAAAATGCAATACCAGCTCAAATGAAACATAGCAAACATTTAAAACAACACGCTGACATGGCTTTCAAGCTTCATATAATTATAAAAGCAAGCCGAGAATAAATCGATCACGCTGGATGGGTTCTTAACTAGTCCTTTCTGTAGTTTTACAACTAAAATCATAATCACAAAAAATTTGAGCACACATTAGCGATTGCTTCCTTCAGATCATATCAAACATGTAATAAAACTGAGCAATTGGTAAGCAAATTATCTCAAGTACATCTGGCTTTTGAACTTCCTGAGAATTCATTTGACTATCATTCGATGTCACTCTATATGTGCCTTAACTAGTAGTAACTACAGCAGTTTGAGTGTAAAAAAATTAAATTCAGAGCTAATATCGAGAGAAGTATAAATTAAAGTTACCTATTGTGAAGAATATTGATCAGAAATTGAAAACCAGGGAACACAGTCTCAAATTACAGAAACCAGTGGTTCAGAACTGAAGGGAAAGTGAATAAATATACAAACAAAAACAAAATCGTATACTCAAATTAGGACTACAACCAAATCTTCGGATCAATCTCCGTTAATAGGTATCTAACTAAGAGCAATTTAAATACTCATACATAACAAATTTGTAGAGGAAATATAAATCGTATCTACTATGCATTTCATCGATTAGAATGTGCATATTTGTAAATTCAAACTCAAATCTCCATGAATAAACCCATGTGAAATAGTGAAATAACAAACACAAGAAGGCAACCAAACCAAACATATATATACATGGATATATAATATAATTAGATAGACAATATGTATCGAACACAGAACAATTTGACGTAACTTATTTCTATAGAAAACATAAGTTCAATTTTGATGTACTGTGCAATTTAACAGATAGGATTGAGACTCAAAGCTCCAGAAATAAGCACATGCATATACGTAAGTAGATATATATTCAACCCTACTAAACATATTTCGTGAGCCGATACTCAATTTTCCAGAAATTGGCAGTGCAAATGAAGAAAAAGCAAATAAACAGACAAACAAATAAAAGCATGTATTCAAATTAAGGATGCAAAATAGCAGTTAATTTTCAAAATAAAAGCAATCAGAATAAAAAAACTAATTTCTAGAGATAACATAAGTCGAATTTGGAATGCAATTCATCGATCAAAATGTGCATCTTAGTAAATTCAAACTCAAAATTTCCCGAAATAAACAAATAAACGTACGTATATATAGAAGCAACAAGTAGATGAGTGATTTCCAGACAAAAGATAAAACGGATTATGAAACTGGGCAATTCATCAGTCACAACTTTATATTTGCTAATTCCGGCTCAAATTTCCCACACACAAGCTTGCGCAGGCACACATACACACATTGTCTGTTAAGCATAAATTCATGAATGAGACTCCAAAAACAGAAAAATCGGTGGTGAAAAAATGAAGAAAAAGTGAATCAACGGCCAAAAAAAAAAAGGCCACAAGACATATTTGTATCCATTTGTGTACGTATCTATAGATAAATCTGAGCAAAATATACCAGAAGAAGCGAATCCTGCTCAGTAATTTCCGATTCCTTCAGCTTCTGAGCAACAACCTAAAGAAAATCGAGAATATTAGAAGATATAGATGCACAGAATAAGAAGCATTAATCTAATTTGAGTTTAGAGAGAGATGAATTCAATTCAAAGTGTTCTGCATGTGCTCACCATTTTTGAGAGAGAGAGAGAGAGAATTCGAATTTGACAATTAGTAGGTAAGTAATTTCTAGAGAAATATACACGGCAATTTATCGATCAGAGCCTGCATAATGTAAATTCATACTAAAATTTCCAGAAATATATACACACACAACACGCACATATATGTATGTATATATAGACCTCTGCGTGTACTCACCATTGTTGCAGATGGAGAGAGAGAGAGAGAGAGAGAGAGAGAAATTGAAAATTAGAAAAGTTAATTGGAGTGAATGAGGAAACTGGCGGGGAGATGAACAGCTGAGCTTTGCTTGTTATATAGGCGCGAGAATTGGGTTGTGTTTGGCGAGCAAGTGATTTGAGCTCACATGGACTGAGAGACTGATATTTTTAATTTCCGAAATTAAATTTGGTTAGAGAAGAATTTTCTTTGGGTTGGATGGATTATACAAATGGTCCCCAAATTCTATTTGGTTCACCTAATTTCAATTGAAATTATAATTACCAATAATAAAAAAAATAAATAGCAGGAAAAATTATATTTTCAATTACACATAAAAAAATGGATATATATATTTTATAATATAGTATTTATAGTAATATCGTAGATAGCTCTATAGGCATCGAAAAATTAATAAGTATGATTTATTTTTTATTTCACAAGTTTCTTAGTGAGAAGGAAATTACTCGGAAATGAGCTTTTCGGTATGATTGTGTGAAATGAATAATTTTTTTATTGGATTTGGTTATTATGGGGAAAATATTTTTTTTATGTCTAACCAAGCTCTGATAACCACGATTGAAACAAAAATAAAGTATTAACTTTAGTTTTTTTGGTCCTGCAGAAGTTCATTAATGAACAATCAAACTAATTATATTATTTGTTCTATTTAAACTTTTGGGTATTTTATGTTTGACTATGATTAATAATTGAGAATCTACGAAAGGGGTACCAAATATTGAGATAAAGAGATCCATTCATTCTATTCACTCTATTTTGTTCCTTTATTTTTGTTTATCACAATCTTGTAGAAAGATTACTAAGTGCGGAGTATCAAATTAACGGAAATATGAAAATTTGTAAATAAAACAAGGAATTGTGTAGTCTGTATGCATATGTTGTTATGGTTTTAGCCCCTAGATTTCAAAAAGCAACATATTTGGTTATAAATTTTAAGCAAAATGACATACATAAAAAGATTTTTTAAAATATTAAGAATCTTACACTCTCAAATTAATTGATGGCAGAAGTACGAATAGTCATAAAAGACTAATTTAGACCTTAATGAACTATAAATGGGTCACTTCATATAAATTTCGTTATTAGGATTATTTTTTATTAGTTTTGGAAATCAATAACGTCAAATATTCAATGAAGTTTAAAAGAAACCTGAAAATTAAAATTTAAAAGAATCCTAGTCTCTATTTTTTACTAAGATTTGCTCTAACAAGTTTCAAATTTTAGCAATACGTTTCAAATTTTAACAATATTCAAACTCTAAAATGTGCTGTAAAAGAAAAGAAAAAAAAAAGGAAAAGAAAAAACTCATTTCCCTACCCGATTGTTTCTCAAGTATAGAAAAAGTAAATCCTACCTTGACATTAAGAAAATAAATAAATAAATTACAAAAATCTCAGTACTTTTTTCCTAAGTTTTGCAAAAACATTCTTATGGAATAAACTTGTCCCAAATTGTTTTAGAAATCCAAATAAATTTAACCCCATTTACATGGATCCTACACCCAAATAAATTCCAAAAACCTAGAAATGAATTGCCCTTAAAATGTTTTGGGACTACATGTTTCAATTATAGTGTTGTGATTAAATAGAGAACTTATTGAAGTTATGGGGACCATTTTTGTAGTTTCTTATTTCATTTTTAATTATTAAAAAAAATCTATTAGCACCAATTATTTTCGTGTTTGAACCTCATTTTATTTTTCAACTAATATTAATATTGGCACTATACCTAATAACTATTAGTATCTTACACAATTTATTTTTTAAA